>JBBDGP010001543.1:3925000-4193280 GCA_037952835.1 Lithobates septentrionalis | reverse complement strand
CTCTGCCTCTCTGCCCCCTTCTCTCTCTCTCTGCCTCTCTGCCCCCTTCTCTCTCTCTCTGCCTCTCTGCCCCCTTCTCTCTCTCTCTGCCTCTCTGCCCCTTCTCTCTCTCTCTGCCTCTCTGCCCCTCTCTCTCTCTCTCTCTCTCTGCCCCCTTCTCTCTCTCTCTGCCTCTCTGCCCCCTTCCTCTCTCTCTCTCTCTCTCTCTGCCCCCTTCTCTCTCTCTCTCTCTCTCTGCCCCCCTTCTCTCTCTCTCTCTCTCTGCCTCTCTGCCCCCTTCTCTCTCTGCTTTTTCTTTTTTTTTTTTTTTTAACAAACAGGTGTGCTTTATTGTATCACAAGGAAGAAGGTTACAGAATACCTCTTGACATAATTCAGAACATTACATGACAGATAAGCATGAGCAATCGCATAGCAGTGTCATACATGTGTAGGAGGTGAAACATCAGTATATATTAATATTTTAGACAAGATGATCACAGAGAAAAGTACCTCATGTATCCGGGACTACCCCTCCCTCCCCCCACATAATACATAAATCCACTGTGTTCCCTAAGATGAGAGCCAAGGTGTCCACACTTTCTCAAATTTCCATGGACAACCTCGATTGATATATGTGATTCTGTACATAGGTATAGCTGCCTCAATCTGTGCCTCCCAGGCCGACACGGTCGGGGGTGAGGGGTCTGTCCACTTCATCAGTATCTCCTTCTTGGCATAATAAAGTAGAAAGGAAACAAGCAATTTTAAATGATAGGCTCTTTGTTCATTGTCATGAATCCCGAGAAGGGCCAACTCCGGAGTGATTGGTATGGATATTTGCAACCTGGAATTTATCTCTGCAAATATTGCACACCAATATGTTGCTATCAATGGGCATTCCCAGAACATGTGGAAAAAGGTTCCAATTTGACACTTACATTTGTTACACATAGGGTCTCTGTCAGGGAATATGCGATGGAGTCTCTGTGGGGTGTAGTAAGTCCTATGTATAAATTTGACCTGGATTAATTTATCCTTGGATGCAATCACCAGTTTAGGGCCATTATCTAGACATTCCTCCCAATCCTCTCTGTCTAATGATGGAATGTCGGGTGCCAACTGTCCCATAGTTTTGCTATTTTAGGAGAGTCCTTACCCAGGAGTACAGCATACAAGGTGGAAAGGGGCTTATGCCGCGTACACACGGTCGTACTTTTCGTCTACAAAGTCCAACGGACGCTGACGGACTAAAGCTGGCTGGTAATCCGATCGTGTGTGGGCTTCTCCGGACTTTCAACGTACTTTTTTAGCCTCAAATCCGACGTACTTTAGATTTGAAACATGCTTCAAATCTTTACTTCGTAACTATGACGGACCCCGAAATCCGCTCGTCTGTGTGCTAGTCCGACGGACAAAAAGCCACGCTAGGGCACCTATTGGCTACTGGCTAGGAACTTCCTTATTTTAGTCCGGTGTACGTCATCACGTAAGAATTCGACGGACTTTTGTGTGATCGTGTGTAGGCAAGTCCGTTCGTTAGAAAGTATGCCGCAAGTCCGCCGCATGTCCGCCGAAAGTCTGCCGGGAAGTCTGTCGGACAGGCTGTCTGACTTTTGTAGACGAAAAGTACGACCGTGTGTACGCGGCATTAGAGACATCTCCAGACGCCAATAGCTCCTCAATGGGATCTGCCTGAAGCAAAGGTGTCTGAGGGAACTGAGCCCGTGCAGCATGTCTTAGTTGAAAACATCTAAACCTCATCCCTCTGGGCAGCTGGAATTTAGTCATTATTTCCGTGATAGAGAGAAATTCCCCTCTGGGCATAATTTGTTCTATAGTTGTAATGCCGAACCTGGCCCAAAGCTGTGGGTCAGGCACAGTCCGGAAGTGTTTAAGAGCTGGATTTCCCCATAGCGGGTTCGCTGGCGATAACTGACCCGGAGAGAGGAATCTACGTCTTGCAGCCACCCACACCCTCACGTTGCCCGAGTGGGTTCGGGAACTCGCGTATACGCACCCGGACCTCGATAGGGAAAGTTACGTAGATCAGTAAGGGAGCCCAAATAGTTTGCCTCAAGGCAGACTGCCGCATTCATTTTAGAACCTTGAAACCACCAGTAAACCGACACCAACATAGCCGCCCAGTAGTAGACCTTGAAAGTTGGGGAGGGCTAATCCTCCAAAACAGGCAGGCAGCCACAGAGTGGAGCGCGCCAATCTGGGGTTCCCACCCCTCCAAATAAAGGTTCCCACCAGACCACCAACCTCCTTAAAAAAACGAAGCAGGGACCCATACCGGGGAATTTCTAAAAACATAATTGAATTTAGGAAGTATCATCATCTTAAGGAGGTTGATGCGTCCCAATAGATTTAAGGGCAAGTCAGCCCAGGCCAAACACTTCGCACGCAACGTACTCACGATAGGGCTCAAATTTTTAATTATAAAGTCTGATGGGTTTTTCGTGATCACTATCCCTAAATATTTAAACTCTGTCACCCACTGTAGTGGGGAGGATGATGGCCCAGAGGCAGCTGCGACGTCCAGAGGGAACAGTACTGATTTGGTCCAGTTGATCTTTATACCAGATAACCCCCCAAAGTTGTCAAAGATTTTCAAGGCCGCAAGAGAGACGGGCCCGCATCATTCAGGTATAGAAGCGCGTCGTCCGCGTACAGAGACAGCCGCTCTTCCAACAGACCCACCCGCAAGCCCAGGACATCCGGAGCACTCCTGACTGAGATTGCCAGTGGCTCCAATGCCAGAGCGAACAGGCTGGGGGAGAGCGGGCAGCCCTGTCTCGTGCCGCGGAATAAATCAAAGGGCTCTGAGACCCAATTATTTGTACGGACCCTAGCTTTGGGGGCCTGATACAACAATCGAATGCCATGTATAAACTTAGGGCCAAACCCAAATCTCTGTAATACCAGCCACAAATAGTTCCACTCCACAGAGTCAAACTCCTTTTCGGCGTCGAGAGAGGCTACAACTCTGGTCCCTACATTGTCATGTGGAATGGTAAGATTAAGAAAGAGACGTCTCAGATTGATATCGGTTCCCTTGCCAGGCATAAATCCGGTCTGATCTATACCGATCAGGTCTTCTATGACGTGAGATAAGCGGATAGCCAGAACTTTCGCAAAGATCTTGGCGTCTACATTAAGTAGCGATATCGGCCTGTACGAGGCACACTCTAGCGGATCCTTACCCGGCTTGGGAATCAACACAATTACTGCCTCGTTCATGGACTCTGGTAAAGATTCTAGGGCCATAAAATTAGATAATAGCGAGGTTAATTTAGGAGCTAGAATTTCGCTGAAGTTGGAATAGACTTCAGATGGTAGGCCATCTGCCCCAGGAGCCTTCCCCCCCTTGAGATGTCCCATAGCGACCTGAATCTCCTCTAGAGAGATATCCTTCTCCAATTCTTCCCTGGCTTCCGCTGTTAAGTCAGGGATAGATAGTGAATCTAGAAACCTGGCCAGGTCTGAGTCAGACGCCTCAGACCTGGAGGAGTAAACCTCTCGGAAGTATTCCCGAAAACGAGTGTTAATATTTTGGGGGGATGTGAGTAACTGGCCGGAACTGTCCCTGATGGAACCAATAGGGGTAGCTGGGATATTACCCTTAGCCAACCATGCAAGGAGTTTCCCATTTTTCCCCCCATGTTCGAACACTCTTTGGGCCGAAAAGAGTAGCGCTTTATCCGTTTGTGCCATCCTAGCTGTGGAGAGTCTGCATAGAGCCCGTTTCCTCTCTCTGCTTTTCTGCCCCCTTCTCTCTCTCTGCCTCTCTGCCCCCTTCTCTCTCTCTGCCTCTCTGCCCCCTTCTCTCTCTCTGCCCCCTTCTCTCTCTCTGCCCCCTTCTCTCTCTCTGCCCCCTTCTCTCTCTCTGCCTCTCTGCCCCCTTCTCTCTCTCTCTGCCTCTCTGCCCCCTTCTCTCTCTCTCTGCCTCTCTGCCCCCTTCTCTCTCTCTCTGCCTCTCTGCCCCCTTCTCTCTCTCTCTGCCTCTCTGCCCCCTTCTCTCTCTCTCTGCCTCTCTGCCCCCTTCTCTCTCTCTCTGCCCCCTTCTCTCTCTCTCTGCCTCTCTGCCCCCTTCTCTCTCTCTCTGCCTCTCTGCCCCCTTCTCTCTCTCTCTGCCTCTCTGCCCCCTTCTCTCTCTCTCTCTCTGCTTCTCTGCCCCCTTCTCTCTCTCTCTGCCTCTCTGCCCCCTTCTCTCTCTCTCTGCCTCTCTGCCCCCTTCTCTCTCTCTCTGCCTCTCTGCCCCCTTCTCTCTCTCTCTCTCTCTCTCTCTCTGCCCCCTTCTCTCTCTCTGCCTCTCTGCCCCCTTCTCTCTCTCTGTCTCTCTGCCCCCTTCTCTCTCTCTGCCTTTCTGCCCCCTTCTCTCTGTCTCTCTCTGCCCCCTTCTCTCTCTCTGCCCCTTCTATCTCTTCCTTCCCCCCTTCTCTCTCTGCCCCTTCTCTCTCTGCCCCTTCTCTCTCTGCCCCCTTCTCTCTCTGCCCCTCTCTCTCTCTCTGCCCCTCTCTCTCTCTCTGCCCCTCTCTCTCTCTCTGCCCCTCTCTCTCTCTCTGCCCCTCTCTCTCTCTCTGCCCCTCTCTCTCTCTCTGCCCCTCTCTCTCTCTCTGCCCCCTTCTCTCTCTCTGCCCCCTTCTCTCTCTCTGCCCCCTTCTCTCTCTCTGCCCCCTTCTCTCTCTCTGCCCCCTTCTCTCTCTCTGCCCCCTTCTCTCTCTCTGCCCCCTTCTCTCTCTCTGCCCCCTTCTCTCTCTCTGCCCCCTTCTCTCTCTCTGCCCCTTCTATCTCTTCCTTCACCCCTTCTCCCCTTCTATCTCTTCCTTCACCCCTTCTCTCTCTCTGCCCCTTCTCTCTCTGCCCCTTCTATCTCTGCCCCTTCTATCTCTGCCCCCTTCTCTCTCTGCCCCCTCTCTCTCTCTCTGCCTCCCTCGCTCTCTCTCTGCCTCCCTCGCTCTCTCTCTGCCTCCCTCGCTCTCTCTCTGCCTCCCTCGCTCTCTCTCTGCCTCCCTCGCTCTCTCTCTGCCTCCCTCGCTCTCTCTCTGCCTCCCTCGCTCTCTCTCTGCCTCCCTCGCTCTCTCTCTGCCTCCCTCGCTCTCTCTCTGCCTCCCTCGCTCTCTCTCTGCCTCCCTCGCTCTCTCTCTGCCTCCCTCGCTCTCTCTCTGCCTCCCTCGCTCTCTCTCTGCCTCCCTCGCTCTCTCTCTGCCTCCCTCGCTCTCTCTCTGCCTCCCTCGCTCTCTCTCTGCCTCCCTCGCTCTCTCTCTGCCTCCCTCGCTCTCTCTCTGCCTCCCTCGCTCTCTCTCTGCCTCCCTCGCTCTCTCTCTGCCTCCCTCGCTCTCTCTCTGCCTCCCTCGCTCTCTCTCTGCCTCCCTCGCTCTCTCTCTGCCTCCCTCGCTCTCTCTTTGCCTCCCTCGCTCTCTCTCTGCCGCTCTCTCTCTGCCTCCCTCGCTCTCTCTCTCTCTGCCCCTTCTCTCTCTCTGCCGCTCTCTCTCTCTGCCCCTCTCTCTCCACCCCTGTCTCTCTCTCTCTTTACGCCCCTCCCTTTCTCTCCCCCCCTCTCTTTCTCTCTTCCGCTCTCCCCCCCCCCTCTCTCTCTCTCTCTCTTCCGCTCTCCCCCCCCTCTCTCTCTCTCTTCCGCTCTCCCCCCCCTCTCTCTCTCTCTCTTCCGCTCTCCCCCCCCTCTCTCTCTGTGTGACGGTGACAAGTGACACGCTGCATTTGGTGGCAAGGGACGGTGGCAAGTGACACGCTGCATCTGGTGGCAGGCAATGGTGAGACGCTGCATCTGGTGGCAGGCAATTTGACTTATTCAGAATCAAAATTTTGTTATTTCAGACTATTATAAATTGGAGAAAAATGTAGCATCAGCACAAGGTAAAGTGCAATAAAACAAATAACGGTAATTTTGTAAATCCTAAATGAAGCAGCTAAAGCCTTGAGGCGATATGAGGCATCCAATGTAAATTGCGAGTGTATTTCCTCTCTCCGGAGAGACGGCTGCAGCATATACTCTCCTATAGCTGGCATACATCCACTGATTACTATTTGCAGCTATACACTGAAGCTGTCTCTCCTGGGTGCGAAAAAATACCTGCAATTACCGCACCAAGAATAATAAATACTTAAAATGTGGGCACACAATTTGCATACCGCGCAACTTTTTGAAATGGGAGCGAGGGACACCTAAAAAAAGCAAAAGTATATAGGCATAGGCCACACCCCCTTAAAGGAGAATTATACAAAAAAAATAGTTAAATCCACAAGCTTTTTTTTTTTTTTTTTTTTTTTTTTATTCATTTATTTCTTTTAACCACTACTATTCCTTTTATACTGGCTTTTGTACAAATGCAGCAGTTTAGTAATTGGATGAAAGGTTTAGCACTGGGAGACACTTTTTGAAAGATAAATAGTGCATTTATATACAACTATAATACAGTAGATCAGACCAAAATGATGGACTTTGTTCTAAATGAGGGCAGTCCCTCGAAATCAGGGACTGTTGGGAGCTATGCACATTTGCACTGCACCTTGTGATAGTAGAATGGTTGTTTGCTTAATGAGGTTAAATGGTTGCCAGAAAGTAGTAGATCCTGCTGAACTGGTCAGACTGGTTTCTCTACACATGTGAAGCAATGTGAACTGGTCTCCTTGTGATGCCACAAGTTTCTCCAGCACAACCTTCCCATATTACATTCTTATTGTGTTCTGGGACAGCGTCAGCAATGTTTGGAGAAGTTCTCTGAACATAAAGTACAGTACACACTGGTTTGCCTTAATAATAAACAGGATTATTTTATGGAGGAGATAATAACTGACTCCCCAGGCAACTGTTATTAACAGTTATTGCACTGACTGCTGTTAATCTCATTAACGAGACACACAAGGTCCCAAATACCCTTATTCTGTATGGTTGATGTAAATCTGATGTATTATTATTATTATTATTATACAGGATTTATATAGCGCCAACAGTTTGCGCAGCGCTTTACAACATGAAGGCAGACAGTACAGTTACAATATTACAAATATATACAGGAGGGATCAGAGAGATGTATAGAGTATCAAACGCATTCCTTTTGGACTTTAAAAAAAAAAAAAATGGTAAAAAGAGGCTGCCAATAGCAACCAGTCAAATGTTCTTTATTTTCTAAATTCAGAAATGTGTAATTTGGTTGCCTTTGCCCAGAACAGCTATTTTTCTATGAACAGGCACCTATGTACGGAACTAATCCCATCAATTTTAAAGTGGTTGTAAAGGCACCAGTTTTTTGTTTTTTTTTTTTTGTTTTTTTTTTTGTTTTTTTACCTTCATGCATTCTATGCATGAAGGTAAACCTTCTGTGTGCAGCATCCCCCACAATACTTTCCCCTCTCGATCCAATGATGTCTAAGAGAGCCTTGCCTCTCCGGGGACTTGCACACCTGATTGGCTTTTGGCAGCAGCGGGAGCCATCGGCCAATCAGGAGATGGAGGGGTTTGGGACCAAGCCGTGGCTCCATGTGTGGATGGACACACAGGGCCGCAGCTCAGGAATATGCCTGGTTGGATGTCCCCAGCAGGAGGGGGAGCTGTGAGCGCTGCCGTGGGACCCGAGAAGAGGATGATCTGGGCTGCTGTGTGCAAAACCATTACACAGAGCAGGTAAGTATAACATGTTTGTTACAGTGCATCTGCAAAGTATTCACAGCACTTCATTTTTTCCACATTTTGTTCTGTTAGGGCTCTTTCTCACGGGGCGGATCAGTGATGATCCGCCCCGTGAACACCCGCTTGCTCAGCGGGGATCCCTCCGCCGATCCCCGCTGAGCAGGAAGATGACAGGTCCATCGCTGCTCACTGTGCAGCGACGGACCTGTCAGAGTGCCGCTCTCCCCTATGGGGGATCGGATGATGACGGACCGTAGTGTCCGTCATCACCCGATCCGAAAACGGATGGAAAAGTAGGATTTTCCTCCATTACACTTTTCGGATCGGAGGGGGTCGGATGTCAGCGGACATCCGACGCTCTATAGGGGTACATGTATGTCCGTTTTTTTATCCGAAAACGGAAGGATGAAAAACGGACATACGGATCCCTTGTGTGAAAGAGGCCTTACAGCCTTATTCCAAAATAATTAAATTCATTATTTTTCTTTAAAATTCTACAAACCATACCCCATAATGACAACGTGAAAGACGTTTGAAAACTTTGGAAATTTATTAAAAATAAAAATCACATGTACATAAGCCTTTGCCATGACACTCGAAATTGAGCTCAGGTACATACTATTTACATTGATCATTCTTGAGGTGTCTCTACAACTGGATTGGAGTCCACCTGTGATAAATTCAGTTGATTGGACATGATTTGGAAAGGCGCACACCTGTCTATATAAGTCCCCACAGTTAACAGTGCACGTCAAAGCACATTGATTGTATCGAGGCACAGATCTGGGGAAGGGTACAGAAAAAATTCTGCAGAATTGGAAGAAGTTTGGAACCATCAGAACTGTTCTTAGAGCAGGCCACCAGGCCAAACTGAGCAGTCTGGTGAGAAGGGCCTTAGTCAGGGAGATGTCCAAGAACCTGATGGCCACTCTGACAGAGCTCCAGCGTTTCTCTGTGAAGAGAGGGGAACCTTCCTTAAGAACAACCATCTCTGCATCACTCCACCAATCAGGCCTGCATAGTAGAGTTGCCAGACAGAAGCCACTCCTCAGTAAAATGCACATGACAGCCTGCCTGGAGTTTTCTAAAAGGCACCTGAAGGACTCTCAGATCACGAGAAACAAAATTTTCTGGTCTGAGGAAACAAAGCTTGAACTCTTTGGCTTGAATGGCAAGCTTCATGTCCGGAGGAAACCGGGCACCACTCGTCACCTGGCCAATACCATCCCTACAGTGAAGCATGGTGGTGGCAGCAGCATGCTGTGGGAATGTCTTTCAGCGGCGGTAACTGGGAGACTAGTCAGGATTAAGGGAAAGATGAATGCAACAATGTGCGGAGATATCCTTGATGAAAACCTGCTCCAGAGCGCTCTGAACCACAGACTGGGGACATCTTCCAACAGGGCAACGACCCTAAGCACCAAGATAACAAAGGTCCCGTAGCCACTCAACTCTGTGAATGTAATTGAGTAGTCCAGCCAGAGCCCAGACTTGAACCCGATTGAACATCTCTGGAGAGATCTGAAAATGGCTGTGCCCCGAGGCTCCCCATCCAACCTGATGGAGCTTGAGAGGTCCGGCAAAAAATTGGAGAAACTGCCCAAAAATAGGCTTGCCAAGCTTGTAGCATCATACTCAAAGAGACTTGAGTCTGTAATTGGTGCCCGAGGTGCTTCAACAAAGCAAAGGCTGTGAATACTTATGTAAATGGGATTTATTTTTGTAAATTTATTAAAAATAAAAAACTAAGACTTCAAACAAACTTCTTTCACATTGTCATTATGGGGTGTTTGTAGAATGTTGAGGGAAATAATGAATTTAATCCATTTTGGAATAAGGCTGTAACATAACAAAATGTGGAAAAAGTGAAGCGCACTGGATGCACTGTACTTTAAAAAAAAACAAAACAAGGTTTTAATATCACTTTAACAGTTTAAAAAAAAAGTTATATTCCCAATATGTGCCAGAAATGTAACGGTCACATTAGTTGTGTTCTCAACCAAATTGTCAAACCATTAAATGGCTGGTGTCCTAACTGATCAAATGTGCAGCCTCATGGCAGATGAAGATCAAACAGGCCCCAAGATTGCAGCTTCCTTGGCTGAAACCAATAGGGTTTAGTTCTGCTTTAAAGGTGGGACACACACACTAAAATAACATATAACAAAGAAAGCTGCGCTGTATGATTATGGTGGAGGTAGATTTGGCCTTTGGGGACACTCTTGGAACCTATTACAAATTTTTGATCGATCTTCTTATCTTTCAGTTTGAAATAAGTGAGATGAGGGTGACCTTTGATTTATATAATAAATATGTGTGTGTTTTTTTTTTTTTTTAACTATCAGTAGCCAGATGTGGCACTAGTAGGTTTTAAACTCCAACACCTTCAGTGGTATAACCTGTAAGGGCATTTGCCCTATTCCAATATGGTGAATTCAATTGAGGGACACTAGGAGTTCAGAGCTGGGCGTTCCTCTTCTTTTTGTGTTGTAAATATGGCAGTGAGTCAGCACGCCGCCCGTGCCCCTGGAAGACGTCATTTGTGACAAAACAGCGTAGGGAGGAGCGGCGTGCTGAAGTCACCACATACCGCGCTAGTCCCGGAAGCAACTGGCAGAGAGCCCGGCTGGCTCGTTTTTACACTTTGAAAATGCTATATATCCACAGCGAAAATAGGATAGCCTGAATAGAGAGTCCGGGAACATCCAGCTATCCAAGCACAAAGACCCAGGGCTGGGGATAAAAGCCACAGGCATTTACGATCTCCTTTATAGAGATCTGAGAAGCTGGTAAGCGGCAGTATTATTATTGGTGGAGGGACTTTCCTGTCGCACTTCATCACATCCTCTCTGGTGCTTAGCCGTATGTCACTATTGAATAGAGGGTTGAGGAATTGTCACCTGCTATCATCACCTGAAATACTATTAAGAACTGTATACTCAGTGGAACTTCTTTTTAAACAGCCCGTCAGAGTGGAGTAAATCTTTTTTGGAGAACTTTTGCTAAATTTTTTCTTCTAATTTTTTATTTTTATTATTGCACATTTCATTTGTGGCTGCGTACAACTTTTGTATTAGTTAGCTATATCACTTATATGTCACAATATTTTCTGATCACCATAATCATACAGTGCAGCCTTCTTTGTTATAGTGATCACTAAGATCAGCTGTTTTGGTGACCTTAGGGAGTAGTGCTGTCACTCATGTCGGCCTACTGATTTTCATCTAGGCCCAGACACTGACAAAGGGGGAGCAGGTCACATGTTCCTCTATAACTGTAAGAGAAAGGTAGTGTAACCAGCTCCAGAGGAGCAAGGAGATGCAGGAAAGGGCTGGGAAAGTATAGAGGTTGGGAGATTCCCTTTCATGAGACATTGGGCTTCATTCACAAACTGGTATCTTGGCACATGCAAGTATGCGGTAAGATACTGCACAACATTTTTTCAAATTAATATTTTTTTTTTTGTGGCATTCACTAAAAAAATGCTACTAAACTACCGCATGCTCTATCTTATGAAGTCATGCGGTAATTTTATGGCCGGCGGTAGCTGGCGTCCTTAACAAACACTTGTAAATAGCTGATTGTTGAGGAGCGGGCTCCTGCTGGTGTCCTTAACAACCAGTAAACAACATGATTGTTAAGGAGAGGGAGGCTGCCATGTTCTTATAAACTGATGAGTCGTCCGCTGACAGCGGGTTTGCCGCTGACAGCTGAATGTAGAAAAAAAAGGAATGGTCAGCAATGAAAAATTAGGAGAAAAAAACAGCGTGGGACCCACCCCCAATCCATACCAGGCCCTTTGGCATGTGGGTTCTCCTCAAAATCCATACGAGACCCAAACTTAAAAAGAATGGCGTGTGGTCCCCCCCCCCCCCCGAAAAAACACAACGGACCCTTATCTGAGCATGCAGCCCATCAGATCAGAAAAGGGGAAGGGATGAGCGAGCCCCCCCCCCCTCCTGAACCATACCAGGCCACATGCCCTTATCATATGCCACTCCAGGTCACTAACTATTTCTTTGCTTTGAATTACTCACACGCATTACTTGCATGGGCTGCTGGCATGAACATAAGCATTGACTGACTCTAACCATTGAACCTGTATAGTTTAGATGAATCTGAATTCAAAAAGAATAATATGGTGACGCTGGTACGACCAACCCCCCCCCCAGGCACATGTAGCACCTGTGATCGTCCTTGCAGTTGTAGGACCACAAGTATGTTCTTATACAGTTCCCATGTCAATATTGCCCACATCCATACTGAGTTGGTTTAGGTATAGCCAGTCTAAGGATTAAAAGATAGAGCACTTATTTTTATGTCTTTTAGGGCTTATGTCCATTGAGCTGCATAGTCTAAGCATGGGGCTTGGTGAATCCTTGTGAAATGTCGAGGCATACCAGTTCTGCAAGTAGATAATTGATGGTTTTTAGATGTGTTTTCTAGAATGCTGTCCTTTTTTGATCCCTTTATCCATGTTGTCATGTCATTATCTGCTCAACAACGTTAAAATATACAATAAAGATCTTGTTGAAGGGTGCATGAATAATGAAGGAAACTGAGGGCCCTGGTACTGACTGGTACTGGTATACTGCCTGCACCAAGGGAGCCACATAAATCTTCATTGTTCTACAACTTAACTAAGGACTGTGTGTATCCGACAGAGGAAGGTTTCTTGGTGCTGAGCAGACACAAATATGTTGAATTTAAAGACCAACTTCAGGGAAAAAAAATCTGCCTATGCATTAGAGTCCCTTTGCACTGCAAGGGTCAAGTGTTTGATTAGTTTAGGGGCAGAGGATTAAGGCCTGGTTCACTCCTGGGCGCTTGTATGTGCACTGCACAAAAACATGTCATGAAATACATTGATTCCATTAATACTGTTCACATCTGCATGCTGCCTTGTAAAAAAAAAATTAGGCATGTCTGATATTCTATGCATTTACCTGCATTTTCTCGCCCAATGAACTCTATGGAAGAGTATGGCATGAAAAATGCATATAAAGCATATGAAAACAATTGTAAAGCACATGAAAAAAGACCTGTTAAATGGATGTAAAACACACTAAAAATTCTCAGTAGCCTCCCTGGCGGTATGATTCTGTCAGATTTTTGCGTCTCAAATTGGTGCAATTGTTTTGCATAGAAATTTGGCGTTTTTATATTGTAGGCCTGTAATTCTTAGCAATAACGCACTTAAATCTGTTCAAAGAAAAGTAGATATCCCGGGTATGATAAAGTTTGAAACACAAAATCATAAATTATAATCTAATAAATAACTATAAATAATTATAAAAAATAATAATATAATGATAATAAAATGAATTTCCCCACGATTCACTATCGCTCAATTCTGCAAGTGTTCTAGTTTACTATCGCTGTTTTCTAGCTGGTCTAAAACCACTTTTGACATAAAGTGACACTTTTTGGTTGCTATGGACAATCTCAAGTTTCCAGGCAGAAAGAACAGTATTTATAATCTACAACTGCATGCAGGGCATTGGGCAAAGCACTGGGGACAAAAGGGATGTGAAATAATTTCATACAGTAATGTAATCTGTAAGATTGCAGTGTACTGTATGTATTATGAATTTTGAATTTGCGGCCAGGCTCCACCCCCGTGCGTTGCGTCGCTCGCAGGGAAGGGAGCCCGGCACACAGAGGCAGAGGACAGAGCTGCAGACACAGCGGGGGGGGGGGGGGGGGGACATCGCAGGATCCCGGGGGCAAGGTAAGTATACTGCACCGGGATCTTGCAATGCAATCCAGAGTGTGGCTCATAGTTACCGCTAATGGTACTAAAAGCCACACTCGGGAAAACCGCCAGGGAGGTTAAAGAACATAAACCTAAACAAAAGGAAAAAATGCATGACAGCAGAATGGAGAAATGGGGCCTAAGGGTTAGGGTTACCCCCACCTCCAAAACGCCCTTCCTCCCATGACAGAATGGGGTTTATTTACTAAAGCTGGAGAGTGCAAAATCAGGGATACTTCTGTATAGAAGCCAGTCAGCTTCTAACTTCAACTTGTTCATTAAAAGGGATTGTAAAGTCTCAATTAGTGTCCATTCAGACACTGAGATATCTCTTTTAATTTGGGATATTTATTAAAGTAAAAGATATTGTGTTTTTGTTTTTTTGCTTTTTTTCAAAAATTGTCGCTTTTTTCTTTTGTTTATAGCACAAAAACTGCAGAGGTGATCAAATTCCACCAAAAGAAAGCTCCATTTGTGGGAAACAGCGGCGCACAACTGCGCAATTGTCAGCTAAAGCGACACAGTGCTGTATCGCAAAAAATGGCCTGGTCATTGAGCAGCCAAATCTTCCGGGGCTGAAGTGGTTAAGATTTAAAAAAATCTTCTGCCTTTACAACTCCTTTTAAGCTTTGTCAATAAAATGATTTTGCACTCTCCAGCTTTAGTAAATAAACCCCAATGTGTCATTTCTTCACAGAGATGTCTAATGAATGAACTACAAGCCCCATCTGCCACAGAGAGGCACTTGGACTCGTCAATGAATTCTTCCTCCGGGTCTCCAACTGAAAGCCCATACCTAGGGAAGGACCCGGAGCTGGAGGAAGAGTCTGCAGGAGCCTGGCATTGGACCGCCAATCCACTGCTCGCTGGTGCAATGCTTTGCAGGCCCTGTGTAAAATAAAGAAATGCACATTTTCTTCCTGCAAATACTGTATAAGTGCATTTATTAGCCTTTAAGCTATAAATACTTCCCTAGTTCCTTGCTCCACGCTTACCCCTGTCCCCTGCAGCGTTTCTGTAAGCTGCGATCAGCTCTGGCTGCACTCCCAGCCTCCTCAGTGTACCACACAGGGTTAATGTCCCAATATGGTACCTGATGACGCTAAGGCTCTGTCCACAAACCAGGGCTTGGGTGCAAAAAGATCTGTGTTCTGGGTTTTCATCTCTGAATGAAAAGGACCCTAAACTCCCTGTGGGAGACCAGATACAGTATAGTGAATCCAGGGTCCTGGGTTTAGTAACAATTTAATGTCAGGATTTAATCACTGGTGCTGAATCGAATGTTTCTGTTCTGGTCAATAAAGCCCTATTAAAGTGGTATTAAACCGCTGGACTATTTAAAAAATATATAAAATAATTTGTACCCTGCGAGCAGGGCCGCTAATAGTGCCCAGGCCCCATCAGTTCAAAATGGGGGGGCCCCGGGCACCAACTAAGGACAGCCGGCTGTACTGTCTTATTACAGACACTGATCCTCTTCTGCCTTCTCCTCCTGCAGTGCTGCCAGCTTCTCCTTCTCTCCCTCCCTCCGGCTGCACTGCAGGGGGATTAGTCCTAGAACATGCGCTTTTTCCATCTGGTGATCAGGCCCCCCCCCCCCCCCCTGCACAGCGCTGCCGGCTTCCCTCCTCTCCCGTCGGCAGCTGTTTTGGGTACACAGGGGGATGATTCAGGATGGAGAGCAGGGGAAGGGGCCGGTATGGGGCCTTTCCTGAATGAACACAGTGATCAATCAATTGGGCCCCGTGATTTCTAACAGCAGCCCTGCCTACAAGGTAAAGGCATAATGTGCTAGTATCATCGCATACTAGCACATTATGTTAAACTTGGCTTAAAACGAACCCCCTTCCTGCACTGAGCTGCCATCTTCCTCTCGGGTTCATGGATTCTGGGAGCCGCAGTTTATGGCACAGGGCTCTGAAGGAACAACCACCCGGGCCGTTCCTTCAGAGCACGTGCGCCAGTGATGTCACTGGCTGCATGTATAGTAAATATCTCCTGAACTGTGCACGTTTAGGAGATATTTACATTGCCCCTATAGGTAAGCCTTATTTAGACTTGCCTATAGGTAAAAGTAATGTATTGGAGTTTTACTCCCACTGCAAGGGTCCTTTCACACTGGGGCGGTTTGCAGGCGCTATTGCGCTAATAATAGCGCCTGCAAACCGACCCGAAAGTGCCGCTGCTGTGTATCCAGTGTGAAAGCCCCGAGGGCTTTCACACTGGAGCGATGCGCTGGCAGGACGGTAAAAAAAGTCCTGCCAGCAGCATCTTCGGAGCGGTGAAGGAGCGGAGTGTATACCGCTCCTTCACCACTCCTGCCCATTGAAATCAATGGGACGGCGCGGCTATACCGCCGGTGTCTTGTCGAATACTGTCCCCCATCCAAAAGTGTCCGCCCTGTACTGCGCAGTACAGAGGACAAACGAGAGCCGAAAGTCTCTGAAGTTCAACAGCTGATCGTCAGCTGTACACAGCGCCTGCGCTTTTATTCTTACCCTGTGTCCAGGTTCATTTCCTACTATCCAAGTGGATATAGAGTAAGAATAAATAGATGCCGAGCGCAGTGAGGCCGTGCCCGAAGCGTGGCGAGCGAAGCGAGCCCGCGAGGGGCCCTCTTGCAAAGCCATCACTAATACGTGCCCAAGCGCCGTGTACAGCTGATGGTCAGCTGATCAACTTCGGACACTTTCGGCATCTCCTTCTCCTCCGTACTGCACAGGCGCTGCGCCTGCGCAGTATCGGGGCGGACACTATCTGATAGGAGGACACTTCTCATCAGAACACCGGAAAAGCGCCTCTAACCCTTTCTCGGCCACTAGCAGGGGGGTAAAACCGCCCCGCTAGCAGCCGCATTCTGACAGTAAAACGCCGCTTACAATAGCGTCGCTTTACCGCCGACAACACTCCCGCCTCAGTGTGAAAGGACTCTTGGGGTCGGTTCACACTAGGGGCGGCACGACTTGCAGGTCGCCTCACCGAGGCGACCTGCACACGACTGCCACGGCGACTTGCAAAACGACTTCTGTATAGAAGTCTATGCAAGTCGCCTCAAGTCGCCCCCAAAGTAGTACAGGAACCTTTTTCTAAGTCGGAGCGACTTGCGTCGCTCCGATTAGAACGGTTCCATTGTACAGAACGGGAGGCGACTTGTCAGGCGGCTAGGTCGCCTGACAAGTCGCCCCCGTGTGAACCGGCTCTTAAGGCTACTGCAAAGGTTTATCTTTTCTCTTGAAAGCAGATGACAGATTTGCCTTCAAAACACTACTGCTTTGGAAACTTTGTATACTAATCCACAGTGGATACACACAAAATACATACATTTATAAAACTTGTAACAAGTGTCTTGTGTACAGTAAGCGAGCAGAAGTAGGCTCAGGAGGAAATGTGGAATGTAAAATATCTTGCTGTGGGTAGAAAAAAAATCAAAAGAATGTGGAGTGTATTTCAGGCATGTCAGTATGAAGTTTCATGCGGGATCTTAGTTCTTCTTGCGTTTTTTTTTTTTTTTTTTTTTTTCAGGTAAGCACGAAATAATAGATATAAGTTGTTGTGCCTGTTAAGCTAACTATGAGTTGACATTCTAGTTTTGGCTAGATCGGGCAAAGATCTCATGTCTGTGGATTCTGCACATGAGCCTGACCTAGTAGGTTTGGGTGAAACAATCAAACAGGTCACAAATCCTTTATACAACCCCAATTTCTAAAAAGTTGGGACGCTGTGTAAAATCTACATTTAAAAACAGAACGCAGCGATTTGCAGATATCATAAACCCGTATTTTATTCACAATACAAAATGTATCAAAAGTTTAAACTGAGAAAATGTACCATTTTTAAGAAAAAAAATAAGGTCATTTTGAAATTGATGGCAACATGCCTCAAAGTAGGGACAGAGCTATGTTTGCATCTCTTCTTCTTCTTCTTTTAACAACACTGTGTAAATGTCTGGGAACTAAGACAGTTTCTTGGGTTTTGGGAGAGGATAGTTGTCCCATTCATAGGCGTGTGCCGGATGTGCCTGGCACACCCTAATTGCCCCGAGGTGTCTCCCGAGATCTGCCCCGAAATGTTGCATCCAAGCAGTGTGTAGCCCGCACTGCCTGTGAAACAGTTTCAAAGGCAGCAGATCGTGCAACTTGCCAGAGCCGCTCAGTTTGTGAAACTGACATGTAATGTAACTGCTTGCAGAGAGAAAGACCAGCTGTCTAAACTCAGCGGTGATGTGGGCGGGACCAAACAGCTATCAAACAGCAGCCAATGGGATGAGGTCTGGGCAGGCTGCTACATTTGTGGCTCCACCCCATTTCTTAAGCAGCCCAATCACTGGCTGGTGTTGATAGCTGCTCTGTCCCGCCCATCCCCGACATCGCGGCTGAGTTATGACAGCTCACTTTTCTCCCTGCAAGCAGTTACATTATCTGATAGTGAGACTTGCAAGAGCTGCTCAGTGTGTAAAACTATCTGCAGAATGTGAAACTCCCCCTCTCCCCTATCCGTGCCAACCAATGCTGCCTATTGGTGCCAAACAATTTTTGCCAATCAGTGCTGCCGATCAGTGCTAAAATTCTGTGCTGCCTATCAGTGCAGGGATATGAACTCAGCAGCCAGGGATATTGCCCATGCGGGGCGGCCGCGATCAGGTGGGGCACAACTGAAATCTGTTGTTTGTTAATGCCACATGCTAATCTTTAGTATAATCGGTAATCACCACACTACTATTTACAATAAACTACTGGAGGTAAAATAAAAAAGTGTCACTAAAAGGCCTGCCACTAAGCACTGTTACGTGTTCCCACACCACAAAAAAACTGCAGTGCTAACTTACTAATCAATAACAATAATGGTGAAACCCTCTAATGTATGGTAATCTCAAACTTCAATATTTCCACAATACCGTTCTCTGTGATACGCAACTTCACATATAATACACATTAAACTGAAAACAAGACACAACAAATTAAACTTGGCAGGGATGGTGGAAACCCCTCTACAGATAATTGCAAAACAAATTAACTTTAAGTGCAACAACTTTTTAGTTGGGAGGTTCACATCATTATAGCACTTTGGAATTTACATTTTTTTAGATAGTTACAATTAATTTTATATGTTTTAGTTACTATAATGTGAATTGTTGCACTTGCAGTTAATTTTCCACCACCCCTGCTAAGTCCATGTCTTTACCTTTCTTTGTGCACTGGTGCACAG
The DNA here is from genome assembly GCA_037952835.1 of Lithobates septentrionalis. NCBI lineage: Eukaryota > Metazoa > Chordata > Amphibia > Anura > Ranidae > Lithobates > Lithobates septentrionalis. Next base: position 4,174,684 of record JBBDGP010001543.1, on the reverse strand, counting down.
TAAAGTTGGAAAAAGAAGGGGCCATCCCTAAACTGTTCCCACAAAGTTTGGAGCATGAAATTGTCAAAAATGTCTTGGTATGCTGACGCCTTAAGAGTTCCCTTCACTGGAACTAAGAGGCCATGCCCAACCCCTGAAAAACAACCCCACACCATAATTCCCCCTCCACCAAATGATTTGGACCAGTGCACAAAGCAAGGTCCATATAGACATGGCTGAACAAGTTTGGGGTGGAGGAACTTGACTGGCCTGCACAGAGTCCTGACCTTTGGGATGAGTTAAAGCAGAGACTACGAGCCAGGCCTTCTCGTCCAACATCAGTGCCTGACCTCACAAATGCGCTTCTGAAAGAATGGTCAAACTTTCCCATCGACACTTCTAAACCTTGTGGACAGCCTTCCTGGAAGAGTTGAAGTGGTTATAGCTGCAAAGGGTGGGCCAACCCAATATTGAACCCTACAGACTAAGACGGCATTAAAGTTCATGTGCGTGTAAAGTCAGGTGTCCCAATACTTTTGACAATATAATGTATGTGTCACATATATATATATATACACATACACAGTATCTCACAAAAGTGAGTACACCCCTCACATTTTTGTAAATATTTTATTCTATCATTTCATGTGACACCACTGAAGAAATGACACTTTGCCACAATGTAAAGTAGTGAGTGTACAGCTTGTATAACAGTGTAAATTTGCTGTCCCCTCAAAATAACTCAACACAGAGCCATTAATGTCTAAACGGCTGGCAACAAAATTGAGTTCACCCCTAAGTGAAAATGTCCAAATTGGGCCAAATTAGCCATTTTCCCTCCCTGATGTCATGTGATTGTTAGTGTTACAAGGTCTCAGGTGTGAATGGGGAGTAGGTGTATTAAATTTGGTTCTCTCTCGCTCGCTCTCTCTCGCTCTCTCTCTCGCTCTCTCGCTCGCTCTCTCTCTCGCTCGCTCGCTCTCTCTCTCTCTCGCGCTCTCTCGCGCTCTCTCTCTCTCTCTCTCTCTCGCGCTCTCTCTCGTCACTGGAAGTTCAACATGGCACCTCATGGCTAAGAACTCTCTGAGGATCTGAAAAGGAATTATTGTTGCTCTACATAAAGATGGCCTAGGCTATAAGAAGATTGCCAAGACCCTGAAACTGAGCTGCAGCATGGTGGCCAAGACCATACAATGGTTTAACAGCACAGGTTCCACTCAACAGGCCTTACCATGGTCGACCAAAGAAGCCGAGTGCATGTGCTCCGTGTCATATCCAGAGGTTGTCTTTGGAAAATAGACGTATGAGTGCTGCCAGCATTGCTGCAGAGGTTGAGGGGGTGGGGGGGTCAGCCTGTCAGTGCTCAGACCATACGCCGCACACTGCATCAAATTGGTCTGCATGGCTGTCATCCCAGAAGGAAACCTCTTCTAAAGATGATGCACAAGAAAGCCCGCAAACAATTTGCTGAAGGCAAGCAGACTAAGGACATGGATTACTGGAACCATGTCCTGTGGTCTGATGAGACCAAGATAAACTTATTTGGTTCAGATGGTGTCAAGCATCTGTGACGGCAACCAGGTGAGGAGTACAAAGACAAGTGTGTCTTGCCTACAATTAAACATGGTGATGGGAGTGTCATGGTCTGGGGCTGCATGAGTGCTGCCAGCAGTGGGGAGCTACAGTTCATTGGGGGAACCATGAATGCCAACATGTACTGTGACATACTGATGCAGAGCATGATCCCCTCCCTTCAGAGACTGGGCCCACAGGGCAGTATTCCAACATAACGACCCCCAAACACACCTCCAAGGTGACCACTGCCTTGCTAAAGCTAAGGATAAAGGTGATGGACTGACCAAGTATGTCTCCAGACCTTAACCCTATTGAGCATCTGTAGGGCATCCTCAAACGGAAGGTGGAGGAGTGTAAGGTCTGTAACATCCACCAGCTCCGTGATGTTGTCATGGAGGAGTGGAAGAGGACTCCTCCAGTGGCAACCTGTGAACACCATGCTCAAGAGGGTTAAGGCAGTGCTGGAAAATAATGGCGGCCACACAAAATATTGACACTTTGGGCCGAATTTGGACATTTTCACTTAGGGGTGTACTCACTTTTTTTTGCCAGCGGTTTAGACATTAATGGCTGTGTGTTGAGTTATTTTGAGGGGACAGCAATTTTACACTGTTATACAAGCTGTACACTCCACTCACTACTTTACATTGTAGCGAAGTGTAATTTCTTCAGTGTTGTCACATGAAAAGATAGAATAAAATATTTACAAAAATGTGAGGGGTGTACTCACTTTTGTGAGATGCTGTGTGTGTATATGTATGTGTTATAATTATTATACAGGGGCGGACTGACCACTCGGGCACTGCCCCGAGGGCTCCAAGGCCACTAGGGGGCCCCATCGACATCATTTTGCTGTGAAAATCCCGAGGCTATAGCTGCCCTGCCTATATATATATATTATGTGTATTCTGTGCGTTTGTATATACAGTATGTATAATGTGTGTGTGTGTGTGTGTATACGTATGTGTGTATATATATATATATATATATATATATATATGTGTGTGTGTGTATATGTATGTGTGTGTGTGTGTGTGTGTGTGTGTGTGTGTGTGTGTATATATATATATATATGTGTGTGTGTGTGTGTGTGTGTGTGTGTGTATATATATATATACATATATATACACACACATACATACACTGTATGATCCACGTGTGCCTACTGCCGCTAAACAGAAGTCGATCTAACAATCCTATGCCTGTGAAAATCCACTTGTTGTCATTCGGAGGCAGCTGAAAGGTGAACTGCTGAGCTCGGCCTCGGATCAGGCAGCAGGGCAGGTCTGGGCACACACCTGTGCAATGATATCATGGCACACATCAAGCATGGCTTTTATTCACACTCCCCACTGCCAGATCTGAGGCCAACCACAGCAGTTCACTATTCCACTGGCTCTATGACTCACTTGCGCAGTTCAGAGCCTGCAACAAATGGATTTTTTTTTTTTTTTTTTTAAGGCCTTTTCCTGCCAGCTGCCTGCCACACCAAGCACTAAGGTGCAAAGGTGTGTGTGTGTGTGTAAGGAGACACTGAAAGAAGGCGACACACTGGGGGGGGGGCTCTGCCATAGCGTGGCACACTGGGGGGGCTCTGCCATAGGGTGGGACTCTACGGACTGTGATGTATAGGGAGAATGTTGGGACTTTGATGTAAGGGAGGACTCTGATGTGAGCGTGGCACTCATCCTGACTGCTGTACTCTATATGTTTTGTTTGTTACTCCTAGAATGGTGGCCGCCTGGGGGCCCCATAATCTTCTATTGCCCGGGGGCCCCATGAGTTGTCAGTCTGCCCATATATATATGTAATCCTGCACCTTTGCCTGCAGGGGACACGTGTGCACCGCCGGCAGGCCGCTTCTGCTGTAATTATTCACAGCAGAAGCAGATCTGTGAGTGCCCAGTACTCGATGTCCGCCGGTACCCGCCGATTGTCGGGCAGATACTCAGAGCGGAGCTCTGCCTATGTAAACTAGGTACTAAAGTCCATCTCTTCCCCTAGTGAAAGCGGCACACATGGAAAAACACACACACAAGTTAGGAACACAGTTAACCCCTTCCCAGCCAGTGTCTGCATATTTTTAGCACTGATCACTGTATTGGTGTCACTGGTTCCCACTAGAGCTGCACGATTCTGGCAAAAATGAGAATCACACTTTTTTTTTTTTTGCTTAGCATATTCTCTCGGCGTAACATCATCTTTCACATTATACAAATAAATTGGGCTGACTTTACTGTTTAGTCTTTTTTTAATTCATTAAAGTATATTTTTTCCCAAAAAATTGCATTTGAAAGACTGCTGCGCAAATACAGTGTGACATAAAATATTGCAACAACCGCCATTTTATTCTCTGCTAAAAAATATGTTTAATGTTTGGGGGTTCTAAGTAATTTTCTAGCAAAAAATAATGATTTTAACTTGTAAGCAGCAAGTGTCAGAAAAAGGTTTTAGACTTTAAGTGGTTAAACTCATTTACAGACAGAAGTTTATTCCTTTGATCTAAGAATGAAATGTTACTTTGTTTCTAGTTATGGTGATGTTGAGATAAACTTGGCAGGCTGTCTGGATTTTTTTATTTTATTTTTGTCAGAAGTGAGCAGAGAACTTTCTGCACTTGTTTCATAGAATCTTGAAATGCTGTTTTAGGATCCGGAGGGGAGTAGAATCGCAATTTTGTTTCTTAACAATTAATCGTGCAGCTCTAGTTCCTGCAGAGTGTCAGTGCCCGATTGTCCTGCTATAACTTACAGATCGCCGCCATTGCTAGTATAAAGATGATCTGACGTACCCCTCGTCTGTCCTATCCTCCCCTCCAATGAGAAAAGGTATTTCATTGCTCACACTGCCTTTAACATGATTTGTGAATGATGGAGAGATTCCTGTGACTGATCAGACTCTTACCCAAGCATCCGTGATCCAGACAGTGTAATCAGCGAAAATACATTTTTTTGGCCTGGAGAGGGCAGGAGGAAGAGGACCTGAGCCTGGGTTTTAAGCCTTTCTTCATACAGTTGGATCATGTAAAGGTCGTCTTCGAATTGTTCGTGATCACCGTTAGCATTTATTGCGTGCAAAGATTTTCTACTATGTTGGTAAGTCTCAGCAGTAGTCCAGCAGTTCTTTATTTTTCTATATTAAATAATAAATGGGTGGACCAGCTAAGTTCTTACAGATCTTGGTGGGACCACTCATTTTAGGACACCTCACTTCTCTTACATATAATATTAAGCCTGTTGGCGATGTACAGATTGGTTTTTCCGACTGTGAGCTGCAGTGTCTGGAAGGGGAAGCACATGAGACACAAACGATGAGGACTTGGCTCAAGTCATGGAAGGCCAAGGAATGTATATAAATATATTTTTAACCCCCCTTTTGCGACTTGTCCTGCAACTTGGGACTGCAACGTCACATGAGAAGTCGTACCCCATGATTTCCAATGAGTACCATTCATATCTGTGTGACTTCAAGTCGCACCGACTTCAAAGTAGTCTCTCTACTACTTTGGTCCGACTTTAACCACTTGCCGCCCGTCATATAGAAAAATGGCAGCTGCAAAGTGGTTTCAATATCCTGACTGGGCGTCATATGACCTCCTCAGGATATTAAGCCGCTGTGCGCCCCAGGGGGTGCGCATCGTGGCGATCGTTGTTGCAGTCTGAAACACCGCAACTCCGATCTAGGTAAAGCGTCTCTGATGGAGACTCTTTACCATGTGATCAGCCGTGTCCAATCACGGCTGACCACAATGTAAATAGGAAGAGCCAGTGATCGGCTTTTCCTCACTCGTGGCTGATAGACGCAAGTAGAGGAGAGCTGATCGGCTGCTCTCCTGACAGGGGGGGGTCCTTGCTGATTGTTTATTGGCACAGCCCCCCCCCCCTCTCGGATCCCACCCAGGACCACCAGGGAAGCTGCCCAGGACCACCAGGATGGCCATCCACACTGGACCACAAGGTATGCCCCCTAGACCCCCAGGGAAATACTAATCTGTGCCCAGGCAGCTGCCAATCAGTGCCCACTCACAATGCCTACCACTGCCAGTACCACCAGGGATGCCTATCAGTGCCTCATATCAGTGCCGCGTATCAGTGCCCATCAGTGCCACCCATAAGAACCCATCTTTTCAGCCTTTCAGTGCCCACCAGTGCCACCCATGAGTGCCCATCAGTGCTGCCTATCAATGCCCAGCAGTGCTGCATATCAGTGCCGCCTACCAGTGCCCATCGTCAGTGCCCGCTCATTGGTGCCACGTCATCGGTGCTACCTTATCAGTGCCGCCTTATCAGTGCCCATCAGTGAAAGAGAGAACTTACTTATTTACAAATTTTTTTAACAAACAAAAGCAAAACTTTTATTTTTTTTCAAAATTTTCGGTGGTCTTTTTTTATTTAGCAAAAAATAAAAACCGCAGAGGCGATCAAATACCACCAAAAGAAAGCTCTATTTGTGGAAACAAAATGATAAAAATTTAGTTTGGGTACAGTGTTGTATGACCGCGCAATTGTCATTCAAACTGCAACCGCACTGAAAGCTGAAAATTGGTCTGGGCAGGAAGGTGTATGTGCCCTGTATTGAAGTGGTTAATGTGAGTTGAGGTCCATAAACTTCAAGTTTACACAGGCATTCCCTGAATTTGCGAGTGTGAAATGTTGGTAAAATTGCGCGACTTTGAAGTTGCGGTAGTGTGAAAGGGGCCTTTAGGCTTGTGCATCACATAGTAAATGGATTGTGTTTATACTGTCATACAGGAGCCTTTAGTTGTACTTTAGTCTGGAAATTGCAGAACTTTATTCAGATATAAATTTAATCTGCCATCATCTACAATCCCATTAATGTCAGAATATATGATTTGTTTATCTAACAGAACCCAGTTGAACATGGCTTTTAATGACCTAACTTCCAGAGCAGTACTTCTTTACGACGAGTGGATTAAAGATGCCGGTAAGTGATCTCCATATTGATTTTGATTTGTCCTTGTGACATCAATCATTCCATATCTACAGCCATTGTACACTTTTTCCTTTTTATCTTTAAAATTTGAAAATTTTTTATGGTCAGTACAACCTCGGTTACCCGCTGATTGTGCCATTTTTCTTTTTTTTTTTTTTTTACGAGCCTTCTGACTAGAAATATGCCAGATGAGTATAATTTTCTAAGAATCCTAATGAAGTAGTAGACACTGGTTGGTTTAAAGTTGAACTCCAGACTCATTTTCTGTCTTGCACAGTTGTACAGGTTCCTCTCCTGTATTGGATTTACTTACACAGATTTCCCTGCACACTGTTAGAAACTCACAGATGCCTTAGAAGTTTGGATGGAGCCCACCTAATTTCTTGGCTCTTTTCTTTACCAACCCCAGTTCTCAGTATGTCCTATTCGTTCACTGGGTTTCAGTTCTTTCATGAAGACTTAGTACCACATATGGATGTTACCTTGGGTATTCTGCCAAGCAAGGCTCACTCCTCCAAACTGACATCCACCTATCAAGGCTTTTTCATATTTGTATTAGGTCTTCCAACAGCCCACTGCTTGCATCAGGGCTGAAGTTTCTTCATCCGACAACTGATGGACCATAAGAGCCTATGGGTGATGTCTCCTCTTCATGGCATTGCCAGCTGTTGTTGAAAGCTCTCTCCCCTCCTCTGCAGCCAATGCTGGCTGACGCAGGGGAGATCACATGACTGGGCAGGAGCGGCCTGAAAATAGGCAAGTATATACATCTTTCTGAAAAAGGTTAGTCAGCATAGGTGTTAGGAGGGGAGCATTTTTAAGATTAGTTGGGTATAGCCTTATATTCCACTTTGAAGCTGAACTTTAGGCATACATAAAAGATTGTTGCAGCTCTGTAGTCACAAAGGCCACATCTACGCTTGAGCTTTTTGCAGGTCAAACTACAAAACTCTCAAATCCAGTTGTTTTAAATAGTGCCTGTTAACACCTGAGTGCTCAGCTGCCTGTTGCTTGAAAACGTACAGGAGCCTCTTCTCAGGCATTTTGTCATTTTTGGTCCAATGGACTTCAATAGGATTGTCTGAATAAATACATATAATAAGGCCTCATTCACACTTGTGCGACTTGGGACTGCAAAGTTGCATGACAAGCCGTACCCCATGATTTCCAATTAGTATCTTTCATATCTGTGTGACTTTAAAGTGGTCCCTACACTACTTTGGTCCAACTTTGATGCGACTTGAGGACAATTACCTCAAGATTACACAGGCATTGCTTCAAGACACGTCTAAGTCGTGTGACTTTCAGGTCACACAAGTGTGAATTGAGCCTAAAATCTATGTGGCCAAAAACACAAGATCCTGCAAGAAGATCCTGTACAGCACATCACTCCTATAATGTGCTAAAAAAACATGTCATAACTAGAATCATTCCGATTAAAAGAGAATGCGGAGTGACATAGCGATGAGCTCCCGACTTTGCTGCTTCTCCTTGCACTGTCCAGTTACAGACTGGGAGGGTCCAAGATGACCTGGACTCAGATGAAGTAGTGTGAGTGATTTTGACCATCAGATTGAGGACATAAAAGAAGGTAACACAGGGAAAATCTTTGGATTGAAGGGGAATATTGCAGAAGCTGGTGGTTTATCTTTTAATGGGCTGTTCGTTTTTTCTCATTTATTATTGGCTGTAGTTCTGTCTTAATCAAAAAGAAAGAACGTTCTATATCTTCTATTTAATAAGTTCACACCTTGTTGCTAATACAGGAGACTGGATTTAGAATGAAGTCCTGCCAGGCAGTTTAATGTGTTCACAAAGCAACGTTCCCATTAGCTGACTCTGATATATGAATAACTAAGTGGATTAGTGATTTATAACGTTTGTATACAGTGCTGGCTGAAGTCCAGCAGCAAAGTCAACATCAATGTCATGAAGGTGGTTGTACTGCCTCTTATTGTATTTCTTGCTTCTTAGTCTACATATAGGCTTAATAAAGTATAATGGACCTTCTAAAAAAGTAAGAGATGTCTCTAGGCCCCATCTAATGTCTCCTCAGAGGTGCTAATTGCCTCCTTGATGACCATTTTTCTGGTACTTTTTTCAGAATTCCTCCTTACTCTTTGGTCACCGTTAGCTTGTTGGCTGTTTCGTTTATCTGTCGGCTGAAACAACCAGTCATAAAAGTGAAAGAATGTGAGAAGGTTTGTCAGCTATGTGAAGGAAAGCACTTTCAAGGGCAGCACTTTCAAGGGCTAAGAACAGGAGACACAATGGTGTGGCCTGAAACTAGCCTGAGAAGTTACATGGGGCCATTGATAACTCCTGCTGCCACTGCCTACCTTCCCTTTTAGCTTTCTTAAAGTGTATGTCCAGCCAAAATGTTTTTATCATTTGAGGCCTTCTTTTATCCAGTAGCCAAAATGTTTTTAATTTTTTGATAGACCATTGGGCACTTTCTGCTAGCCAGTGCTCTTGGAGAGATTTCCCCACATGTCCTGTGCTGATGACAGACAGGAAATGATGGTAAATCGCCAACCACTTGGACACAAATATAAAAATATATTTTTTTAGTAGAATAGGGGAAGGCTAGATCCCTCTCAGCGTCTTATTGCTGTTTAGGTCCCTGTTACTTCCTATCTGGCAAAACCATTGTTACTAGGACAGAAACTGGGGAAATCCTTTTAACGGAGCCCTGGACAACAGTAAAAGAGGTTCTAACCTTTTTTCTAAGGAAAAAATGTAAACCTAGGCGTACACTTTACCAACTTTTTTTATTTTTTCCCCTCCTCCCTTGAAGCCGAGTCTCCAACCAAAGATAGGCACCAGCCTGAACAGGCCTGTAGAGCTGGACAGTAATCGTGGTCATACACTCTTTGATAAGTGATTGATCGATTAAAATGAAATGCTACACACGGGGACCTGGATTTCGATCAATAATTTAAGATACCTTAAGATCATAAAATTATAATTGTATCAATCGCATCTCTTTTTGCATATAATCTCATAATCTTATCGATCAAAAAGTAATCATATTTATGAACAAAGTTTTGCAATGCTTCCAATTGATAATTTTTGCCCTGGCCATTAGACTCTTGGGAATACATGAAGGTAAAAAAAGTTAGGACTTTACAACCACTTTAATTTTCCGTATGTAGGCTTTCACTGCTACTGCTCTGTGTTGAAAAGTGTGGTTATTTGTATTAATGCTGGTCCACATCTAAATTCCTACTCTCCGCCTCCATTTATAAATTTATTTTTTACAACCGAGAATGATTTTGGTCACTATGAGCAGTTATAACATGTCAGCTGTCAGGAAAAGATTGCTTGCCATTACAGTGGAAGTAGTTTAGAGCAAAGAAAGAAGAAAAGCTGATTACAGAGTTTGGAGAAGTATATGCCCTCGCTATGTTGATCATGGCCTGTTAGTCAGTGAACACAATACATTATTGTACTTGTGACAGTGCAGTGGGCACACAAGATGAAATTCTAAGCCCCTACACAGCAGGGTGGCTGAAGAAGGAAGGAGGTCCTCTAGGTCAGGATTAAAGGAATTGTTGCTCTGAGCAGCGCCCTTAACCCTTTCTGGCCATTTAAATGTTTTTTTGTAAATTTTTCATATCTTAAAATCTTAAAGGATCAGTCCACTGAAAGGTGTAATTTCTATTGTGAAGTCTGGTGGACTGAGTTCATGTGACTTGGAGATTTGCTGAGTTTTCCACCACACCTGATTTGGCCAGTTTAAATTTTTCCCTTTACCTGTGCCCAGGTAAAGGGGCAGTGCACTTATCCCTATTAACATACATTCTGAGCTGAAATAACATGCATTACAATAGTTCTAAAGCAGACAGCCGCGTTCCCATGTAAGTGCGACCAAATACTGGTCCCACTTTAGACATCCAACAAGCAAACAAGATACATGACAAATGTGGGAAAAAAAGGGAATAGTAACTCGGTGACAGGAAACCTAACTAGCAAACCTATAATACAATATACTGTATACAATCAAAAAGGAAGCACAGAATAACCGGGTAAAACTGGAGGTGCAAGGAACTGTCAAGTTGGGCACTAGGACTGGGATCAGGACCAATGGGTGCAGATAAGAGATAGCAGGGTGCAGGATCATGGCAGGAATCGGGATCTGGAAGAATCAGCAAAAGGGTATCTGGTTAACAGGCAAAACACTGAAGCAAAAATGCAAATTGAAGGATGGGTTACAGTATATACCTTCCGAGCTACTGGCGACCACTGGAACTGCATACTGCAGCTCAGGGAACCACAGTACCTCCAGCAGGTGATCCAGGGTTCTAACCGTAAATTAAATAAATGTAAATGAGTGAATTAATCATATTTTATTTTATTGTTTTTTGTACTATAAGTTATTGTGAGTGTAACCTAAAATGATAGTTTTTTTTTTTTTTTTGTTTGTTTTAATCTTTCTAGATCCACGTGTGGAGGACTGGCCACTCATGTCCTCTCCAATCCCCCAGACGATCATTATTTTGGCATATATTTATTTTGTCTCGTCGTTGGGTCCCCGGCTGATGGAGAACAGAAAACCTTTTGATTTGAATAGGATAATGGCTGTGTATAACTTATCCATGGTTATTTTCTCCTTGTACATGTGCTATGAAGTAAGTTCACACTAAGTATATTCAAGACATGACCCTTAGTAAATAATTAATAGATGGGTGTAAGAAGTTTAGGCTAATAGGCAAGTACACCTTTTACTCTTGTACATGCTATCATTTCCTCTCTCAGCAATCTGCACTTATCAGTCTGCCAGTCTTAATTGGGATCATTGCTCTATTTCAAACATGATTTTCTGATTGTTTCTTTGTGATACTGACTAGGACCTGATGTAGGTGTACAATGCTTGTATGCATCTGTGTTCTTAGAACGGTGGGGAAAAAAAAAAATTATTTAATCCCCTGCATATTTTGTAAGTTTGTCCACTTACTGTACAAAGAAATGAAGGGTCTATAATTGTTATCATAGGTTTTTTTTTTAAATGATATGACAGACAGAATATCAGCCAAAAATCCAGAAAAGATACAAATGTTATACATTGAGTTGCAGTTCGTGAGTAAAATAAGTGTAACAGAATCTCTGACCTCTTCCAGTCTAATGGGGAACCTTCAAGGCCAAAGATAGCTGACATTCTTCAATATGTGGTGGGTTGTTATGCATAGTGGGTGCAAAAATGGTAAAAGTCATTGGGCGCCAGACACTTCTTGGATGTAAAAGAGGTTTTATTTCTTTTGACAGTCCTTTTTATATTTTGCAAGGGAAAGCGGGTTGGGGCCAGGACACCCTTAAGTAGTTGCAATTTCAAATGGCAGACTCAGACTTCAACAGGAGGACAGCCGTACAGGGAAAGGCCCCAGCAAGGTGCCACTTCTGCACACACAGGATTGCTATCTCCTATGGCAACAGTACTTAAACACTTCCTAACTCAAAGTAACAGTTCTCTCAGCTGCACTACAACTTCTTCTTGTAGTTCTTCAGCCCCTTGCGCTCCTAATCTCTCACTGGACCCTCTGATTCACTGACTCTGACTCCCGTGAGCTCCTCAAGGCTTTTGCGGTGGTATCTCCCTCAAGCATCACCCACGCTTCCCTGCTGGGTCCCTAGCTTGGCACTTCCGATACCTTCAAGCTTCACCCCTGCTGACCGGCTCAGTCCCTAGCTTGGCACACGAGGCTGCTCTGCAAGCGCCACCTCCGCTGGTTGGGTCTCTGACTTGATCACCGCCTGAAGTTTCCCGATTCTCCACCGTGCCAGTTCGGTGAGAAAACTGCTCTGGTACTTGCTTCAGTTACTCACTGTGTGTCCCTGGTAAAGACAATTGGTCTCTTAGTGGCAACAGCTTCCCTTCTACCTCCGACCAAGACAGGTCAGAACCATCACTTTTGGTTGGACTGCAGGCCGCAGTCCCAACCCTGCGCTGCACTCTTACTTCTGGATAGGCCCTTTACACAGCCTGGCAGCCTGATGCCCCTGGGATAGACCCAATCTCTGGCATAGCAGCCCGGGGCAGATGACACACATCCACCCATACAGCGGTCTGGGTGGCACACAAGAACATGGATCACCTGGCCCCACCTGAATATATAGGCTCTCCCAGCAGGCCAAGGGATTCAACGCAATCCTTGCCCATTGGCTGAGATACCCCATATACCCATAACCTGACATTGAGTTGTCTTTCCTCTCTATCTAATACCTCCAAGTGTCCGGCCACCTGGTGGTAGAAGAGGAAAGTACAACCAGGCCATACTTTGGGAGAAGTCAATGGATCCCTAGTAATTAACTACAGTAGCTACTCCTGAGAAGGAATTTGGCAAGGAGCTCCCTGACTAAACCCCAGGGAGCTACATAAGTATTTGATCCCCCTACCAACCAACAATAATTCTGGCTCCCACAGACTGGCTACGGTAAGTGCTTATGTGGTACACAGATTAGTCCTATCAATATTTAAGAAGGCGCTCCTAACGATAACTCGTTATGTGTATAAAAAGATACCTGTCCACAGAATCTTTCTTCCATTCAAACCTCAATATCATGGGCAAGACCAAAGAGCTGTCAAAGGACATCAGGGACAAGATTATAGACCTGCACAAGGCTGGAATGGGCTACAAGACAATCGGTAAGAAGCTTAGGAGACAACTGTTGAAGCGATTATTCGTAAAAGGAAGAAATGTAAAATAACCAGCTGGGACCACAGTCGCCAAACAAACCATTGGTAACACAATACGCCACCATGGATTGAAATTCTGCAGTGCCCACAAGGTCCCCCTCCTCAAGAAGGCACATGTACAGGCCTGCCTGAAGTTTGCCACTGAACATCTAAATGATTCACAGGAGGATTTGGAGAATGTGCTGTGGTCAGATGAGACCAAAATTGAGCTCTTTGGCATTAACTCGACTCGCTGTGTCTGAAGGCAGAAAAATGGTGACTATGACCCTAAGAACACCATCCCTAAAGTCAAGCACAGAGGTGGAAATATTATGCTTTGGGGCAATTTCTCTGCTAAAGGTACAGGCCGACTTTGCCATTGAGGGGCCAATGGAGGAGGCCATGTATTGTAAAATCTTGGATAAGAACCTTCTTCCCTCAGCCAGAACACTGAGGATGGGTCTTGGATGGGTCTTCCAGCATGACAATGGCCCAAAACATACTGCTAAAGTAACAAAGGAGTGGCTCAAGAAGAAGCACGTTAAGGTCATGGTGTGGCCTCGCCAGTCTCCATACCCTAATCCTATAGAAAATTTATGGAGGGAGCTGAAGTTTCGAGTTGCCAAGCGACAGCCAAGAAACCTTTTAAGGATTTAGAGAAGATCTGTGAAGAAAAGTGGACAAAAATTCCTTCTGAGATGTGTGCAAACCTGGTAACCAACTACAAGAAATGTCTTACCTCTGTGCTTGCCAACAAGGGTTTCTTCACCAAGTACTACCAAAAAAAAGGGAATTGCCATCCAGCTAGATCATATATGTTGCCAACATCCCAGGGTCGAATAAATAAAAAGTTACCCCCAGCAGGATTTATGGGACTTTACCGGCAAGTATGTAGTATAAAAATATAATTTTATTCAGTAGAAAAAAATATTTGTACAAAACGTAAGTATTATCACAAATACATAACAAGAAAATCACAAATGACGAATAAAAAGCTAGGAAAGCTGTACTGATATGCAAGAGATGAAGCTGCATTGTATAGTCTTCCACGAAGGCTTACGCGTTTCGGGACTGAACAGACCATCCCTTCATCAGGAACAACTCGTGGGACAGAATCCTACCAAGCATATCAGTGTTGGAGTACCCATCGCCAGAGTCACGGCGGCTAAAATGTCAGAAAACACCCACGGATCCAAAGGACAAGAGAGCTGGGGTGTGTGGCTGGCCCCACTCTATCCACACTGATCCACACCGAAAAACAAGACACCAGATGACACAGCCCGTTCAAAGGGAAACTGCGTCAAAGCGCAGATCTGAATGGATATCTGGGTGTCCACAGATGTACATTGATGGATCCAGGGGGAGTAAGGGAGAGGAGAAATCATGCAAATGTGGGATATGATAGTGATAGATGACTAGGTGGCTCTTCACACCAGCAGAGTGTGAGGGTGTAGAGCTTCTTCCTACTGAGCACTAGGTACTAGTGCCGAGCCGTCCAGACAATCCACCGCCGTGCGGAGCACCAAGTACTAGGTCATGTTTTGCTTGGGGATCAATTATTTTACTCACCGAACTGCAACTCAATTTAAAAACATTTGTATCGTGTTTTTTCTGGATTTTTGGTTGATATTCTGTCTCTATAATTTAATATACCCCTATGATAAAAATGATAGACCCTTCATTTCTTTGTAATGGGTCTTCCAGCATGACAATGGCCCAAACGTACAAAATATGCAGGGGTTCAAATTATTATTTTTCCCACTGATTCCTTCTCCATGCTCCCTGACATGGAGAGACCTACTAAGAATTCACCTTGAATTCATGCCTCAGCCCAAACATGGCAGTATGAATCTATGAGTAGCCACTAAACCCAAATCAATTGTTTTTTCTTTTTTTATAGAAATTGGGGGGGGGGGGGGGAGACCAAGTAGGAAAGAGTCATTTGCAGACTTTGAGGGGGCTGCTTATATAGATTGGACAGCTGCAGTCTTTTGCCAGTTTTAAGAGTTTACCTGTCAGCTATTTTAAACCCTTTGAAAGTAAAATCCCTGCCCAAGAGCAGATACCATCAGGTACCTGTTATTATCTCTATTGCAAAAAAAGGTATTCTCTGAACCACTTTCAGATGTAGTTCCACTTTGCTTCTGGGGATTGACTTTCTAAAGAAATGGAGAAAGAAAAATAAAATGAAAAGCACACTGTAAAAAAATAAAATTAAAAAAAAAGTTGCTTTCTGTTGCATAATGGGTTACATCTTCGATCACTTAAATGAAAAGTATGGCCAAAGCTTTTTTGTTCATACTTCTCTTGTGGGTCACAGGAGTGCACTTTGCTCTTCTTTGGCCCAGAATCAGCCAAAAGCGGGCTATTGGCCACTATCGGCTGACATGGCAGAGCCACTCAGGGCGCTGGACAGATCCCAATAATATTGTTGAGATCCACCCGGCTGCCTAACTGAGAGATGTGCCCAACCCCTCCCCAGACTGGGTCTCCAGTGAGTGTCGCAGGAGCAGAGTGAAGAGCGATGACTGACATTCACTGCTCTCCGCTCCAAACAGACCAAGAACTTAGCAGTCATCAGGCGTAGAGCTGATGCTGGACAGCTGCAGCATCATACTGAGATGTGTAGGTTTATTTATTTTTTTTTCAAACCCCTTAAGTTCTCCTTGAAATAGCTCAAGGAGATGCTGGTTTTTAACATTCCTGGGTGTATCAGATATCGTGTCTTTTGCTGGGTGCTGTGGTTCCTCCCACTGGCCTCTAACACCAGCCATTCGCTGTGCGAATTTTGAATTGTTCTTCAGGAACAGACCGAACTTTGCTCACTGGGTGGTCATGTCTGTCTGCTTTGTTTGACAAAAAAGGAATCTGCTGGAAATTTTTCCAGCAATCAGATGCAGCTACTGCCCAGGTATTTTATCAGCTGTCTGAGACAACCATCACAAAGTCTGAGGGCTCTGTTTACATCTGACCACCTATAGAGGAGAGTTGGCTGTGTCTATGTCCCCTCTGCATAAGTGGAGGGGACACGGAACAGCCACCTACCTGCTCAGCGGAGATCAGATGAGACAGATCCCCTGCTGAGCAGGCAGACCCCAACAGAGGCATTATTAGTTTTAGCAATTTTGAGGGAAAAAATAAAGTTTAACACACCTCATGTATTTAAACCCAAGTACAAAAATGTGATATATTGCAGCTTACAGTCCTTGGATTTAGTGGCTGTCGTTTTTCTTTATTTTTTCCTTATCCTTATTCATCTGGTAATCCTGTAAAGACCCTTCCTCATATTTTTTTTTTTTTTTTTTTTTTTTTTTTAATTCATGTGTACGCTTTTTTTTTTTTTTTTTTTTTTTTTCCTACTGCATCTATGGTGGCAGCCTTGGTTGTCTTGGAAGCTTGATTCCAAACATCTGCCTTCAGAGCCTTAAAAAGAAAGCTAATGCAGCCACCATATCTAGGGACTGGTAAGCTGCAGTATGTAACAAATTTTGTTTTGGGGTTTAAAGTGTTTGTAAACCTCTGAAATGAATGAAGTAAGCACATCCTTCTATAGTGTGTATTCATCTCAATCTATAGCACATAGTGTGATTTACAGCCCCAGCTGTGCATGTTTCGCTATGTGACTGTATAGAGGGGAGTGTGTCCATTCCCTCCATTCAGGTCTCAGTTTACACTCGGCTCTATGCTGTGCAGTGTGTGACATCAGATCCCCGCCCCCTGCCTTCTGAAGAAATGCTGTGTAAACTGTGCACTTTTAACGACTATGGAAAACAGAGGACTGGGGATAAACAGGTGCAACTTATGGAGAAGGATTTGTTTCATCTGTGTTTCACCTGAGGCCAGTCACTTCACTGGGTTTAAGGGTAAGGGTTTACAACCACTTTAAATCCAATTTAAATAGGTTTTGAGTAAATGTAATATATTTCAGTTTACAATTATGGGTTTCTCTGCATGCACACAGTAGTGGTAAATGTTACTGAAAAGCTCTATCAACTTTTTTCTTTTATGGTTAGTAGTCATAATTACAGTATCTTTAACCACTTCAGCCCCTGAAGGTTTTACCCCCTTAATGACCAAAGCATTTTTTGCGATACGGTTGCTGCGTCGCTTTAACTGACAATTTCGCAGTCGTGTGACGCTGTACCCAAACAAAATTGACGTCCTTTTTTTCCCCACAAATAGAGATTTCTTTTGGTGGTATTTGATCACCTCTGTTTTTTTATTTTTTGCACTATAAACAAAAAAAGCGACAATTTTGAAAAACTTTTTTTTTTTACTTTTTGCTATAATACATATCCAAAAATTTTTTTATATATATAACAAATTAATCAGTTTAGGCTGATATATATTCTTCTGCATACTTTTGGTAAAAAAAAATAGCAAAAGGCATATATTGATTGGTTTGCTCAAAAGTTATCGCATCTACAAACTACGGGATCGATTTAGGGACTTTTATTTTATTTTTTTTAATGCTTTTACTGGTAATGGCGGCGATCTGCGATTTTTAGCAGGACTGCAACATTGGGGCAGACAAATCTGACCCCAAATTACACTTTTTGGGGACCAGTGACTCTATTACATTGATCAGTGCTATAAAAATGCACTGATTAATGTATAAATGACACTGGCAGGGAAGGGCTTAACACTAGGGGCAATCAAGGGGTTAAGTGTGTTCCCTCAGCATGTTCTAACTGTAGATATGATGGGCTTACTGAAACATGACAGAGGTCACTGTTCCCGATCACTGGGGTCAGTAGATCCCTGTCATGTCACTAGGCAGAACGGGGAAATGCCTTGTTTTCATAGGCAGTTCCCTGTTATGCCTCTACTCGTCGCGATCGCGGGCCGCCACCGGACATCGAGTCTGCGGGACCCGCGGGCACGCTCCCGCAGCTGGCGCGCACCCGCTATCCTGCTTTTACGGACTGACGTACAGGTACGTCAGTTTGCGTAGGAGTGCCATTCAGCCGACGTACAGTATCTCACAAAAGCGAGTACACCCCTCACATTTTTGTAAATATTTTATTATATCTTTTCATGTGACAACACTGAAGAAATGACACTTTGCTACAATGTAAAGTAGTGAGTGTACAGCTTGTATAACAGTGTAAATTTGCTGCCCCCTCAAAATAACTCAACACACAGCAATTAATGTCTAAACCACTGGCAACAAAAGTGAGTACACCCCTGAGTAAAAATGTCCAAATTGGGCCCAATTAGCCATTTTTTCTCCTCTGTGTCATGTGACTTGTTAGTGTTACAAGGTCTCAGGTATGAATGGGGAGCAGGTGTGTTAAATTTGGTGTTATCGCTCTCACTCTCTCATACTGATCACTAGAAGTTCAACATGGCACCTCATGGCAAAGAACTTTCTGAGCATCTGAAAAAAAGAATTGTTGCTCTACATAAAGATGGCCATGACTATAAGAAGATTGCCAAAACCCTGAAACTGAGCTGCAGCATGGTGGCAAAGACCATACAATGGTTTAACAGGACAGGTTCCACTTAGAACAGGCCTCGTCATGGTCCACCAAAGGAGTCGAGTGCACGTGCTCAACGTCATAGCCAGAGGTTGTCTTTGGGAAATAGACGTATGAGTGCTGCTAGCATTGCTGCAGAGGTTGAATGAAGGGGTGGGGGGGCGGGGGTCAGCCTGTCAGTGCTCAGACCGTACGCCGCACACTGCATCAAATTGGTCTGCATGGTTGTTATCCCAGAAGGAATCCTCTTCTAAAGATGATGCAGAAGAAAGCCCGCAAACCGTTTTCTGAAGGCAAGAAGACTAAGGACATGGATTATTGGAACCATGTCCTGTGGTCTGATGAGACCAAGATAAACTTTTTTGGTTCAGATGGTGTCAAGAGTGTCTGGCAGCAACCAGGTGAGGAGTACAAAGACAAGTGTCTCTTGCCTACAGTCAAGCATGGTGGTGGAAGCGTCCTGGTTTGGGGCTGCATGTGTGCTGCCGGCACTGAGGAGCTACAGTTCATTGAGGGAACCATGAATGCCAACACGTACTGTGACACACTGAAGCAGAGCATGATCCCCTCCCTTCGGAGACTGGGCCGTGGGACAGTATTACAACATAACGACCCCAAACACACCTCCAAGATGACCACTGCTTTGCTAAAGAAACTGAGGGTAAATGTGATGGACTGGCCAAGCATGTCTCCAGACCTAAACCCTATTGAGCATCTGTGGGGCATCCTCAAACGGAAGGTGGAGGAGCGCAAGGTCTCTAACATCCAGCAGCTCCGTGCTGTCATCATGGAGGAGCAGAAGAGGACTTCAGTGGCAACCTGTGAAGCTCTGGTGAACTCCATGCCCAAGAGGGTTAAGGCAGTGCTGGAAAATAAAGGTGGCCACACAAAATTTTGACACTTTGGGCCCAAATTTGACATTTTCACTTAGGGGTGTACTCACTTTTGTTGCCAGCGGTTTAGACATTAATGGCTGTGTGTTGAGTTATTTTGAGGGGACAGCAAATTGACACTGTTATACAAGCTGTACACTCACTACTTTACATTGTAGCAAAGTGTCATTTCTTCAGTGTTGTCACATGAAAATATAGAATAAAATATTTACATCAATGTGAGGGGTGTACTCACTTTTGTGAGATACTGTATATCGGCGTGAGCCGGTCGGCAAGTGGTTAAAAAGATCTGATCTTTCCAAAACTTGTTTCCTGTATCTGTGCCAGACATTCAGTTAACCTGTATGATTAACACTTGTGTTTGAGTGCATGTTAACGATTAAAGCCAGCCAAAGCTTTTTTTTTTTTTTCCACAATTTTATTTAGTATTGAATGAGTGTTCTAACCTTATTTTAGATTGATAAGACTTTGTTGTAAGATATGCTTTGCTTTTCTTTGCAGTTCCTCATGGCAGGCTGGGCTACGGGTTATTCCTTCCAATGTGACATTGTGGACTACTCCAGGTCACCGCAGGCCGTTCGTGTAAGTCAATGATTTATGATAACTGGCTCCTGTGAGCAGTGAAATGTGTAAATGGTGACGGTAAAGGAAATAACTTTGTAACCCAATTGAGTTGGCAGATAGCACTAAGAAAGCTTGCACAGTCTGAGCTTGATCATCACTCTGCGTAACTCACTGATACTGAAGAAGAATTTTCTAATATACAAATACTCTGTAAATTGCCTTCATTTCTTGTATCATACAAGCCACACTATCTTGTTTAGTGTTGGATGAACGTGTACAGTATTACTTGTTTCCTAATTAATAAGATGCACGAGCAAGAGAAATCTAATGTTTACAATGGGAACTGTTTTATATTGATGGTTTGCATTGCGTTGGACAAAAATAATGCATGTGGCATTTTGGATGTATGGACCTGCATCTTGCTGCTCATGCTGAAGCAGCAGCACAACATATCTAAAATGCAACACATGTTAACTTATCCATTATGGTGTTAATGAGGCTTAACGTGATTTTAAACCCCATTCAGGAAATCTGACCTGGGCACATATATATGTAGTGTTTACCTATCTCTCTCCAAGTCTTGTGTCTTTCTGCTGCACCTAACCTCTGTTATCATCATGATACGTTCTGTCAGAGGAGAAAAAAGCAACTGGAAATTTTGTATTGGGGAAGGTAACTTAGAGATAAGCAGAGAGCTTGTCTATTCACAGTACAGCTCTACAAGTTTCTTGGTTCCTCTGCCTATGTAGAGGGAGGGGTGTGTGCCTTTCCTCCAATCAGCTCTCACACAGTGTATACCCAGACTCTCCTCCCACTGCTGAAATGGGAAGAAATATTTCTAACTCAATGTTTACTTTGTAAATAATGTAACAAGCTGAAGGCAGCAGATATGCATGTAAAACTTATGTAGGGAGATTTGTTTCATTTCTGTGTATCATCTGAGGCTGTTCACTTCACTGGGTATAGGAGAGGGTTTACATCCACTTTAAAGCATAACTAAAGGCACACATCCTTGCCTTATTTCCAGTGATCTGACACCTTCGGTGTGTCCCCAGCTTGGGGTGTCCTCTTCTTCTCTGGTTCTTCCAGGTTTCAGTATTCAGTTTTGATTGGCCGGGAAAGGACTGCATTTGTACTGGCACTGTGCTGGAATTTAAACTGAGTTGCACATGCGCAAATTGTAAATTTCACAAGGGATTGCAAATAAGCAGGAAAGTGTACTTTTATTGTAGAAGAGGCATTGCAACAAAAGCCCGTTTTGAATTTTTTTTTTTTACATTTATTTCCACTTTGAGTTCCTGTACATGGGTTTCTGGTTTAGAACCAGGTTAAATGCAGAAAAGTATCCTGCATGTTTTACATTACTCTGTAATACATTGACTTGTATAGAGCTATAACAACAAAGCACAACTCTATCAAGATCCTATTTAAAATTCAAATGTTACATTCCACAGCCAGC
Source organism: Lithobates septentrionalis (assembly GCA_037952835.1). Taxonomy (NCBI): domain Eukaryota; kingdom Metazoa; phylum Chordata; class Amphibia; order Anura; family Ranidae; genus Lithobates; species Lithobates septentrionalis. Next base: position 4,153,108 of record JBBDGP010001543.1, on the reverse strand, counting down.
AGAAATTCTTTACATACAGATATCTGACACAAAAAACCCACAGTTGATACTTTAATTTGCAATTTTTTCCCCAGAGATTGTTGAATTTGCAGATTCATTTAGCTAAACCTTTGTATCAGTACTGCTTTGACCTTTGAAACAGACTGTAGACTCCAAGAGCTTTTTCTAAAAATGTAACTTCGAAAAAAAAAAAATCTTAGACACAAGACACCAATGCATCTGTAAGCTAGCTATTAGGACACTTACACATGGGGATTTGCCCCCCCCCCCCCCAATATGATTCATTGTGCCGCTGGCCCAGGTCATGGAGAGATCCCCACTTTAATGTCGGGATCCACCCAGCATACTGCTGGGAGACTGAGTCAGCCCGACACTGGAGGGACAGAGCAGAGAGCTGGTGACCAAGAACCGAGCAATCGGATGTGTTTGATCGCTCAGTTCTCGGTTTTAAAGGTGACAGGGACAGCTGCAGTATCAGACAGAGTATGAGACTGAGACTAGGTGAGTATGGTTGTTTTTGTTTTGTTTAATTCCCCAACTTCTCTTTAAAAGCTAGAATAGACATTATTGGGTTGTTCATATTGGTTCAGGAGCACTTTGGGGTTTTTTTTGCCCAAATCGGCGTTTGATTAACACTTACGTTTGATTGCATGGTAAAGCCTAAATCCAGCCAAAGCCTTTTTTTCCCACAAGTTTGTTTTAGGATTGGATAGAGTAAGCATTAGAACCTTTTCAGGTTATATCCCCATTGCTGATATTTGTCTTCCTGTCCATGGTGAGAAGGTGGTGGTTATTTTTTGTCTATTTGTATCTGAAGGGTTTCATGTACAAGGGAGGACGTCTAATTCAAATTATTGGCTTCTGAAGTCTCTGATATTTCTCCCCAACTGGGCTGACATAAGAGACATGCCACAATGGACAACGAAGGGTTTACCTTTGCACTTCTGACTCCTACTTGGGAAAATTTGAAGCACCAAAGGATGTGGGTATACACATGGGCAGTAAATGAAGCTCATGTGTGCCAAACCTTGAATCTTCCATAGAAGCATGCAGTGCGTTTTTTTTTTTTTTGTATGGATATAACGACATAAAGCTTAGATACACCTTCCTAGAGTATGTTATGTTCTTTACAGTGGCTTAGTGGTTAGCACTTCTGCCTTGCAGCACTGGGGTCTTTACTTTGAATCCCAAGCACGACACCACTTGCATGTTCTCCCTCTGCTTGTCTATGAAGAAAACATAAAGGCACATCCAAGTATAATATTTCAATAGAACATGGGATCAGAACAGACAAGTGGACACTCAGGGAGAATATGAATAAAAGGCTCCCGATGCACTTGAGAAAGGCTCAGTGCAAGCCTCACTCTGAAAAGCGTTGTGTTCCCTTCCTCCCCGGTGACGTCACAAGTCATCCACGGTGTTGCGCTCCAAGCTGCTCTCCATCTTCCTACACCCTTGAACGACCCCGACCCTGCCGGCTTTTCTCCTATCGCACTGTGGTCTCCGTACACCTGGACCTTGGGTGCTGAATACAATCTCCACCGGGAGCCTTTTTTGACCTCCACGTGCGTGTCCACCTGTCTGTTCTGATCCCATGTTCTGATCTCGTGTTCTGTTTTTTGTTTCCTTTATGCACTAGCTTCACAGTGCCGGCTTTACTCCTGAAAAGAGCTTTCGCCCTAGGTGTTCTAAACTTCACTGGGTGCCTGCTTACAGGCTATGAATAGTCTTTTTTGGCCTTTTTAAGAACTTATTGGACTGGTCTTCAATTAGGCTTTAAATGGTTGTTTTAATCCTGTGTGGTTATAATATGTTTCCCTCTGCTTGTGTGGGTTTCTTCCAGGTACTCTGGTTTTCTCCTACACTCCAAAGGCATGCTGGAAGGTTAATTGGCTCCTTTCTAAATTGTCCATAGTATATGGTCTATGTAATGTATGCATGTGAGATAAGGACATTGGACTGTAAGCTATTTGAACAATATGTAATTAAAGTGCTGTATAAATTGTTGATGCTGTATAAATAAGGGTAATTTAATAAAAAAAATGTACAGGCTCTGGAAGATGGCCTTGCATGCTTGTTGCTATGTTAGACACATGCCCTAGAATTCATAAAGACTGGTGTAGACCGCTTTTGGAAACGTTTCTTGCATGTATTCTAAAAGCGGTGCAGGGTGCGCCGAACTTTGATGCCTGTCTAGAACTTGTACTTGAATTTTGCACATGCTTCACCGCTTTTAGAATCTGTCTGCGCCGGGATCTCTCTCTTTATGCCAAAAGGGAGTTTTCCTTATTCGCACTACTTTTGTATTTTATTTTGAATTTGGTGCATTCATTGTGCCACAATGTGGCTTATTTTAAAATTGCTTGAAATGGGTCTATAAGTCGTTGTCAGAACTAAAAGTGTCACATATGCCTTGTGAATTTAGCGCTATCAAATAACAAGAGATGAACTCCAGAAATGTGGTGCAGGAGCATTATTGAACTCCCTCCATGGATTGTTATGTTTGGGAGAGGATTCTGTCGCTAACTGCAGTCCAGATGTGTCAGCAGAAGACTTTTGAATATCTTCCTCAGCATAAAATCTTGGATGCATTGTCATTACAGAGGTTGCAGACTCAGTTTCAGAATTGTTTAAAAAAGATGTTCTTTAAATAGAATATAAATTACATTTTAATTTGTTTCATCCTTGTGCTTTGTAGATGGCGTGGACATGCTGGCTTTACTATTTTTCAAAGTTTATTGAATTACTTGATACAGTAAGTATAGCAATGTAATACTTGAATCAAATATAAAATGTTGCATTACACTTGCTCAGTGATCACGGCCCTCCGCTGCATGACTCATAGATGGTGTCATAGTTGCTTAGTAGGTGAGGTTAAAAAAAGACACAAGTCCATCAAGTCCAACCTATGTATGTGATTATATGTCCGTATTACAGTATATCCCTGTAAGTTGTGGTCGTTCAGGTGCTTAGCTAATAGTTTTTTGAAATTATCGATGCTCCCCGCTGAAACCACTGCCTGTGGAAGGGAATTCCACATCCTTACCGCTCTTACAGTAAAGAACCCTCTATGCAGTTTAAGGTTAAACCGCTTTTCTTTCAATTTTAGTGAATGGCTGCGTGTCTTATTAAATTTCCTTACACGGAAAAGTTTTATCCCTATTGTGGGGTCACCAGTATGGTATTTGTACATTGAAATCATATCCTTTCTCTCAAGCGTCTCTTCTCCAGAGAGAACAATTTCAGTGCTCGCAACCTTTCCTCATAACTAATATCCTCCAGCCTCCAGTGGCGGCTGGTGCTCAAAATTTTTTGGGGGGCGCAAACAAACCGAAGAAAAAAAACATCAAATGCAGCCGCTGTGCCCATCAAGCGCAGCCGCTGTGCCCATCAAGCGCAGCCCCTGTGCCCATCAAGCGCAACCGCCGTGCCCCTTCAAGCGCAACCGCCGTGCCCCTTCAAGCGCAGCCGCCGTGCCCCTTCAAGCGCAGCCGCCGTGCCCCTATCATGCTGAGCTGTACTTCTGGTACAGAGAGGCTTCCAGCTGCATGCACAGCCGAGCGGAGCTACATAGAGGGAATGTTGGAGGAGAAAAAATAACAAAGAAAGAAAAGGCTGCCAGAGACCATTCCCACACTTTAAAGACATACTACTGAATGCCTGATTACTACCAATTGAAGGTGAGGGTTCTGTGAGACCACACTAGGAGACACCAGCAGCAGAAGGATACACATTTGTCACATTTCAATTTCCAAGTCTAAATAGAAGGATTACTCACAGACTTTTTCATACATTAGTACCCACTTATTTCCTTTTAAAGCACTTCTCTACCTGAACACCTGCACTTTATTGTAGCACCAAAACTGACTTTTTTACACTTAATTTGAATGACCACTATATATATGTGTATTTTTTAAGGTTACACTTATGTTTCACTGCACAGTTTTGATTGTTGATTTTAGAAGATTTCATTTGTTCTTATCCACTAGGAATCGTAATTTTTTATGCACTTATTCTTTTATGCTGATTACAGGGTGGCATTTATAATATCCTAACACTTGATTATTGATTTTAGAAGATTTTATTGCTTTTTTATTCACCAGGAATTGCCATTGTTTATTCTTTCATGCTGTTTACAGGGTGGCATTTTTTACTCTAGTATTTTACTGCAATTATTTGAATATTATCACTATGTTGGCAAATAGCAGCGATTATTATATTGCAAAATAGAGATCATTGATCCCAGCATTAATAACAATAGTCACCAGTGTCCCACATTTGCATTATAATATGCACTTTCCTCATAACTAATATCCTCCAGACTCCAGTGGTGGCTGGTGCTCAATTTTTTGGGGGGGCGCAAACAAAAAAAAAAAAAATCAAGCGCAGCCGCTGTGCCCATCAAGCGCAGCCGCTGTGCCCATCAAGCGCAGCCGCTGTGCCCATCAAGCGCAGCCGCTGTGCCCATCAAGCGCAGCCGCTGTGCCCATCAAGCGCAGCCGCTGTGCCCATCAAGCGCAGCCGCTGTGCCCATCAAGCGCAGCCGCTGTGCCCATCAAGCGCAGCCGCTGTGCCCTTCAAGCGCAGCCGCTGTGCCCTTCAAGCGCAGCCGCTGTGCCCATCAAGCGCAGCCGCTGTGCCCTTCAAGCGCAGCCGCCGTGCACCTTCAAGCGCAGCCGCCGTGCACCTTCAAGCGCAGCCGCCGTGCCCCTTCAAGCGCGCAGCCGCCGTGCCCCTTCAAGCGCGCAGCCGCCGTGCCCCTTCAAGCGCGCAGCCGCCGTGCCCCTTCAAGCGCGCAGCCGCCGTGCCCCTTCAAGCGCAGCCGCCAGTGTGTCCATCAATTGCCGCTACTGTGCCCATCAATTGCCGCTACTGTGCCCCATCAATTGCCGCTACTGTGCCCCATCAATTGCCGCTACTGTGCCCCATCAATTGCCGCTACTGTGCCCCATCAATTGCCGCTACTGTGCCCCATCAATTGCCGCTACTGTGCCCCATCAATTGCCGCTACTGTGCCCCATCAATTGCCGCTACTGTGCCCCATCAATTGCCGCTACTGTGCCCCATCAATTGCCGCTACTGTGCATCGTCCGGCACTTACCTGTCTCGCAGCGGGTCAGTGGTGGTGTCCTGCATGCTCCTCGATGTTTTCTTCCTCTCTATCAGGCGTCCAATCACAGCGCCTGACGTTTAGGCCAGTCAGGTGACAGGTAACACATCCGAGCACCTGATTGGCTGAGAGGTGGTTCAGTGTTAGCAAAGCGAATTCCTTCGCTTTGCTAACACACAGCTGAGTGAACAGCGAACGCACAGCATTGCGCCTGCTGTTCACCTTTTTGGGCGCCTATTGGAGCCTACGGCTCTAATCAGGTGCTTCCAAAAAACACCCCCTGAATACCGGGTGTCAGTGGCGACCATAGATAGATTAATGCAATGCATGAATTTATCTATGGTGATAAAGCGGTGCCAGGAGAGAGGGGGCAGCGCTCCTGCGCCCTTTATGGACGCACCGCCACTGTAATTTTGAAAAAACCACATTCTTTTTTACTTTTTGCTATAAGAAATATCCCCCAAAAAATATAAAAAACATTTTTTTCCTCAGTTTAGGCTGATATGTAGAAGAATACCTATTTTTGGTAAAAAAAAAATGCAATAAGCGTTTATTGATTGGTTTGCGCAAAAGTTATAGGGGATAGTTTTATGGCATTTTTATTAATAATTTTTTTTTCTTTACTAGTAAAGGCGGCGATCAGCGATTATTTTTTTTTTTTTTTTTTTTTTTTTATCGTGACTATGACATTATGGTGGACAGATCGGACACTTTTGGCGCTATTTTGGGACCATTCACATTTATACAGCGATCATTGCGATTAAAAATGCATTGATTACTGTGTAAATGTGACTGGCAGTGAAGGAGTTATCCAGGAGGGGGCACTGCAGGGGTTAAGTGTGTCCTAGGGATGTGTTCTAACTGTGGGGGGGGGGGGCTACGTGTGTCACGACACTGATCACTGCTCCCGATCACAGGGAGCAGTGATCAGTGTCCTGTGACTAGGAAAAATGGGGAAATGCTTGTTTATATCAGCATTTACCCGTTGTTCCTCTCTGTGAGACGATCGCGGGTATCCCCGTGGACATCGAGTCCGCGGGACCCACGCTCACACACGGAGCTTGCGGCAGGGTCGCGCGCGCGACCACACGGCGGCAAATTTAAAGGGACGTACCTGTACGCCCATTTGCCTGTCCGTGCCATTCTGTTGACGTAAATGTTCGTGCGGCAAGTGGTTAAATTCCCTTTCTTCCCCATTCCGATGCTTAGTTTGAATTTCAGCAAGTCATCTTTACCACATCTAGATGCCTAAATGCATTGAGTTGCTGCCTTGTGATTGGCTGATTGAACAGATCATGCCTACCCAACATACATACAGTGCCTTGAAAAAGTATTCATACCCCTTGAAATTTTTGCACATTTTGTCATGTTACAACTAGAAACGTAAATGGATTTTATGCGATAGACCATCATTTCTTACAAATAAATATGTGAAAAGTGTGGCGTACATTTGTATTCAGCCCCCCTGAGTCAGTACTTTGTAGAACCACCTTTCACTGCAATTACAGCTGCAAGTCTGGCCTTTTCAATGATTCTAAAAACGTCCTTATTCAAATTTATAACTGTAATTTGTTTTCTCTTTTTTACTAGATCTTCTTTGTATTGCGTAAAAAGAACAGTCAGATTACATTCCTGCACGTGTACCATCATTCCGTCATGCCATGGACCTGGTGGTTTGGAGTCAAGTTTGCTGCAGGTATTTTTTTCAGTTTATACGTCTTCATTTCTACATGAGCAATAACATGGCCAAAAAATGAAAAAAGCATTATTAATCAAAGAGCAAAAATATATACATAATAGCCAAGTTGACACACACAGGAAAATTTACTAAAACTGGAGCACACAGAATTGGATGCAGCTGTGCACGGTAGCCAAATCAGCTTCTAACTTCAGCTTGTTCAGTTAAGCTTTGGCAATTAAATCTGGATGCTGATTGGTTACTATGCAGAGTTGCATCAGATTTTGCACCATGCAATTTTAGTAAATAACCCCCTCACACTGTGCTGCCTAAAACAACCAAACATTACTTTGTTTCCAATGCTGACTCTTGTCAACCATCATAGCTCTTGTGTTATAAAATACAGTCAAGGAATGTGTCGGTCTCAATGGTGAAATGACCCGGAGCAGGTTTCCAGCATGTAACCATTTTTGTGTCTTTTCTGGTTCAGGTGGTTTGGGTACATTCCATGCATTGGTGAACTCTGTTGTACATGTGATCATGTACACTTATTATGGGATGTCAGCGCTGGGTCCAGCCTACCAGAAGTACTTGTGGTGGAAAAAGTACATGACTTCCATACAACTGGTACGTAGAACCTTTATAAATATTCTATCTGCAGCAACCGCCTAGTCAGCATTCCTGACACGGTACAATGAATGTAACTGTTGGGGAGAACAGAGATTGATCATAGTAGAAGGCAGCCCTCCAACTTGTGCAAGAACTCAAGGGAACTGTTCTTCTCTACCGGTCTCCTCTACCCAACATCCTAAATTTGCTATGTACACTACACACAGAATCAAGCCCTGACCCCTTCAACCTTAACAAACAGATGATACTAGAAGTCTGAAAAAACGTAGTCGTGTTCATGAGCGCCTGTGGCGTAAGACCAATATAAATCTGCCTCCAAAAATACAATTCCAGCCTCCTCTCTGCCAAGCAGACCTATTTTATCACTCTCATTAGCAACTTATCATCCCGTCCCCGTCAACCCTTCTCTACCTTCAACTCTCTACTTCTTCCTCCACCGCCTCCACCCGCCAACTCACTCACTGCCCAGGAGATCGCTAATCACTTCAAACAGAAGATTGATACAATACGCGCGGAGATCTCTACTGTTCCCATACCCTCCACTTCATGCCCACAGGCACAATCATTTTACTTCCCTCTTTCAACCCCACCACTATAGACGAAGTTACTAAACTACTTGGTAATGTCGACCTTACCACCTGCCCTCTGGATCCTGTTCCCTCACAAATGCTACGTTCACCCTCTGGCTCTATGCTACACTCTCTAACCCACATCTCTTAATCTCTCCCTCTCTTCTGGCATCTTCCCCAACTCTCTAAAACATGCACTTGTCAGACCCATACTTAAAAAGCCCTCACTGGACCCATCCAATCTTAACAACCTACGCCCCATCTCCTTGCTCCCCTTCTTATCCAAACTCCTCAAACGTCTGGTCTACAACCGACTGAGCGTCCACCTCGCTGATAATAGCCTTCTTGATCCCCTTCAGTCTGGATTTCGTCACTCCACAGAAACTGCTCTCCTAAAACTAACAAACGATCTACTAACGGCCAAAACCAATCGACACTGTTCTGTACTCCTACTCCTGGACCTCTCTGCTGCTGTCTTTGATACGGTTGACCACCCCCTCCTCCTCAAAAAACTGTACTCTTTGCTGGTTCTCTTCCTACTTATCCAACCGCACCTTTAGTGTTTCCTACAACTCTACTTCCTCCTCTCCTATTCCTTTCTCTGTTGGGGTCCTCCAAGGTTCTGTTCTTGCACCTCTCCTATTTTCAATCTACACCTCCTCCCTGGGTCAACTGATAGCCTCCCATGGCTTCCAATATCACCTCTACACTGACGACACCCAAATCTATTTCTCTACCCCTCAGCTCACTCCCTCTGTCTCCTCATGTATTACTAATTTACTATCAGATATATCAGTCTGGATGTCACACCACTTCCTCAAACTCAATCTATCCAAAACTGAACTTATAATTTTTCCTCTCCCGTACGCCCCTTCCCCTGATCGCTCTGTGAAAATCCATGGCACAACTATAAGCCCATCCCCACATGCCCAGGTTCTAGGTGTAGTCATGGACTCTGAACTCTCCTTCAAGCAACACATCCAATCACTGTCCAAATCCGGCCGCCTCAACCTCCGCAACATCTCCAAAATACGCCCCTTTCTCACCAATGACACAACAAAGCTCTTAATTCACTCGCTGGTCATCTCTCCTTGACTACTGCAACTCCCTTCTCATTGGCTTACCTCTATATAGTCTATCACCTCTTCAATCCATCATGAATGCTGCCGCCAGACTCATCCACCTTACCAATCGCTCCGTGTCTGCCACTCCTCTCTGTCAATCCCTTCACTGGCTTCCGCTCGGCCAAAGAATTAAATTCAAAATACTAACAACTACGTACAAAGCCATCCATAATTTAGCCCCCAGCTACATCACTAGCTTAGTCTCTAAATACCAACCTACTCGTTCTCTTCATTCCTCTCAAGACCTCCTGCTCTCTAGCTCCCTTGTCACCTCCTCCCATGCTCGCCTCCAGGGCTTTTCCAAAGCCTCTCCAATCCTATGGAATGCCCTACCCCAATCTGTCTGTCTATCTCCTACTTTCCTAGCTTTTAGACGATCCCTGAAAACCCGTCTCTTCAGAGAAGCCTATCCTACCCACACCTAACAACTGTATTTTCATTTTCTCCATCAGCTCATCCCCCACAGTTATTACCTTTTGTTTCCACTTGACCCTCCCTTCTAGATTGTAAACTCTAATGAGCAGGGTGCTCTGATCCCTCCTGTATTGATTTGTATTGTAAGTGTACTGTGTGCCCTCATGTTGTAAAGCGCTGCGCAAACTTTTGGCGCTATATAAATCCTGTATAATAATAATAATTATATAAAGATTTGCAAGATAATTGAAATACATCACAGGTGATATCATTTGCTGCTCAGTGATTTGCAGTATTCTAGTCTGTATCTCCGCAAGGTAATACTTAAAAACTGGCCTGTTAGTGGGCCCTGAGGACAGGAGTTGAGAACCGCTGTGCTATAACATATTTGGTAGAACATGGACATAGTTGATGATGTGACATGCTATAACATATTTGGTAGAACATGGACATAGTTGATGTCGTGACATGCTATATTTTAGGCAAAAACTGCAGTTTTTTTTTCCCATTTTAGTCAAACCGTGACAACATTATCTGCTTTTCTTCCAGACCCAGTTTGTGATGGTCACTTTGCACATTTGCCAGTTCTTCTTCATGAAGGATTGCCAGTACCAGTTCCCGGTCTTCCTTTACGTCATCTGTTCGTATGGAGTGATCTTTATGGTCCTGTTTCTCAATTTCTGGTTCCATGCCTACGTCAAAGGACAGCGGCTACCGAAAGCTTGTCAGAACGGCAGCGTACACCAAAACGGGCACGTGAAGGACAAACATCATTGATGCTAAGAACACAATTTCTAGCTGTACCACATAATGGTATCTTAGGATTTACTTGACAATCAAGCATCCATTAGCAGTCAATGGACCACATTTGCACTTTTCTCCCCATCATGAAAAAAAGCTCTGTATTTTTACTGTAATTTATTTGGGATTATTTGACAAAAAAGTGTACAGTTTTTTTTTTTTTTTTTTTTCTTCTTTACTACAGATGTACATAGATTTTTTTGCTGATCACTCAGGAAACTGTTAGCCCGTTAGCATGGATGTGTATGATAAGTATTTTTTTACTTGGAAAATCCTTTTGAACCACATGTGTGATCCTCCTCATCATCATCCTCCTCATCATCATTATCATCATCAGTCTGAGTGAAGGAATGATTGCAATTGACCATGAATGATGGTCCCAGTCCTGAGACATGACACAGGTTGTTATAACAGTGTCCAGTGCTGCAATCTAATACCACATTTCAAATTTTGTACAAACAATAAAAGATAAAACATAAAAATGTATCTTCCTTCTGTGTGCAGCAGCTCCCCTCAGCCCCTCTAATACTTACCTGAGCTGCATCCGATGTTGCAGGAGTTTCCCGACAGCCCAGGACCCCCCCCCCCCTCATTGGCTGAGACAGCAGCGTGGCGCCATTGGCTCCTGCTGCTGTCAATCAGTCAGTCAGCCAATGAGGAGAGATAGGGGGCGGGGGCCGAGTCACGGCTCCATGTCTGAATGGAGACACAGAGCTCAGGTCGGGTTCCCCCATAACAAACTGTTTACTGTGGGGGCACTCAACAGGAGGGAGGGGCCAGAAGCACCGAAGAGTGACCCGAGAAGAGGAGGATAGGGGCCGCTCTGTGCAAAACCAACTGCACAGAGCAGGTAAGTATAACATGTTTGGTATTTTTAACTAAACAAAAACGAGACTTTAGTATGACTTTTAAGTTGTAGATCTTTATCCACGCAAAAATAAATGTTACTTGACAGTATATAAAAAACAAGTGTGCCAAACACGTGATCAATGAATAAACCAAAACCATAAGTATAGGAGAACTGCACGTTTTCTGGCTTAACCACTTAAAATGGACCTTCAGTCATTTTTTTTCAACTTTCCATCTATTAAATCTTACTGTCCTTTTGGATAGTAAAAAAAAAAAAAAAATTCTGCCAGTAAATACTTATACAGCCAACTTCCTGTTTCTTGTCTGGTAAAAAGCCTAGGCTTATGACATCATGCACAGCTCTCTCCCACTCTCCTGAGAGTTTGCCAGGAAGGGAGGGGGGATGAGTCATAAGAGGGCCAAGGAGAGCTGTAGGGCTAGAGGTGTGCCTCGCTGTGTCTGTGTAAATCCAGGATGTGAACAGGCAGCAGCTTCAGCTGCCCACAGTTAAAATGGCTGTAGCCAGACACAGTGGAGGGAGATTTCCGCAGCATATTTGGCAATTACAGAATCACAGTATATATAAAATAATATGCAAAGTGGTTGGAGGGAAGCTTCAGAATGGCAAAGATGTTTTTATTACAAATTATGTGAGCAGACTGCAGTTCTTCTTTAAGGATCCAGCCTTTTTCTAACATCTGTTGTTTACAAGTAAAAATCATCTGTCTTTTTTTATGCTAGAACTACTTGGAACTCATAAATAAATATATATATATATATATATATATATATATATATATATATATATATATATATATATATATATATATATATATATTTATTAGCTGCAGACATCACCCCGGTACAACCACTTGAAGTCAAATAACATACCAGGTACGTGTATGTTATTTTGGCAAGTGGTTAATTAAGCCAAAGATGTAAAGAAATGAAAAAAGCGCTTTTAGAAATATCTAATAAAAGATATACAATTGTGCCCAAAATCTCTGGAATCCAATCCTAATTAAAGTGCTTAGTGCAAATAAAACATAAAACATAAAAATAATATCAAATAAACAGTTGTGCAAAAAAGTCCATAATGCAGTCCCTAAAGAGGAGCTCCAGCCCCCCGCATGAAGAATAAAAGTCAGCAGCTACAAATACTGCAGCTGTTGACTTTAATATATGGACACTTACCTGTCCAGGGAGCCCGCAATGTCGGCACTCCAGCCAATCTTTGGATCGGCTGTCGGGTACAGCTGCCGCTATTGTCGGTAAGGGAACCCAGCAGTGAAGCCTTTCGGCTTCACAGGCGGTTTCCTACTGCAGGGCCATCTTAATGCGGGAGTCCCGCAAAAATTTTTTTTTTTAGATGTCAGCAGCTGCAAATACTACAGCTGCTGACTTTTAAAATAAGGTCACTCACCTGTCCTGGGGTCCAGCGATGTCGGCACCCGAGACCGAACCGTCCCTCGATCCTCGGGTGCTGCCGCCGACAGTGGCAGTTTTGATGGGCACAGTGGCTGCGTTTGATGGGCACAGTGGCTGCGTTTGATGGGCACAGTAGCAGCTTTTGAGGGGCACAGACAGTGGCTGTGTTTGATGCACAACTTAAACCAGCTATCAAGGGCAGTCTTTCCACTCCGCTCCCTCACTACGCTGTCTAAAGAACATGGCAGAGGTGGGCTGAGCTTGTTCACTAGCAGCTGGGACGGCCACGGCCTCTGCCTGATGTCACTGGTTGCTAGCTAGAAGCTGGGTGCCTGGCGATTCTAGCAAGTGAGCAACCAGTGCAGTCAGTCAACTTAAGCAGCAGATTGCAGCGCTGAGGATTGGCCCTTGATGGGGCCCTCCAGACAAGTGGGGCCCCCGGGCAACTGCCCAGCGGAAAAAACGGCCCTGCCCTACTGCGCATGTGCGAAGCACGCTGCACTTTCTAATTGGCCCAGCGACGGAGGAAGGAGGAGGGGGGGGGGCGAACTTCTGAGAGATGGTCCGGTCTCCTGGAAGTGGGGAAGGGAGCCTGTCAAAAATAGGTCCCCCCCCCTCCCTGCTGAAAAAGGAGGGGGGAGACGAATAAGCGGAAATGCCACTTTTGGGTAGAACTCAGTTTTAATAAAAGTGCTGAGTGCTAAAAGATATCAACGTGAAGGAAAGTGACACCCAGGAGAATAGCGCTCTTCCTCTCTTTCCCAATAGAAGCACACCGCACTCACCAGAAATATATCACCTCTTTTCTCAAGCCACTTTATTAGGTACACCTTTCTAGTACCGATCTGGACCTTTTTGCCTTCAGAACTGCCTTAATTCTTTGTGGCATAAATTTAACAAGGTGTTGGAAACATTGCTCAGAGATTTTGCTCCATAGTGACATGACAGCATCACACAGTGGCTGCAGATTTGTTGGCTGCACATCCATGATGCAAATCTCCCGTTCCACTACATCCCAAAGATGCTCTATTGGATTGAGATCTGGTGACACTGGAGGCCATTGGAGTACAGTGACCTCATTGTCATGTTCAAGAAACCAGTGCTGAGATGATCTGAGCTTTGTGACATGGTGTATTATCCTGCTGGAAGGAGCCATCAGAAGATGGGTACACTGTAGTCATAAAGGGATGGACATGGTCAGCAACAATACTCAGGTAGGCCGTGGTGTTTAAATAATGCTCAATTGGTACTAAGGGGCCCAAAGTGTGCCAAGAAAATATCCCCCAAACCATTACACCACCACCACCAGCCTGAACCATTGATACAAGGCAGGATGGATCCATGCTTTCATGTTGTTTATGCCAAATTCTGACCCTACCATCTGAATGTCACAGCTGAAATCAAGACTCATCAGACCAGACAGTCTTGTATCCTGTGCGATTTGTAGCCTCAGTTTCCTGTTATCTGACAGTAGTAGCACCGTGTGTGGTCTTCTGCTGCTGTAGCCCATCTCCCTCAAGGTTTGATATGTTGTGCGTTCAGAGATAGAATTCTGCATACCTTGGTTGTAACGAGTGGTTATTTGAGTTACTGTTGCCTTTCTATCATCTCAAACCAGTCTGCCAATTCTCCTCTGACATCAACAATACGTTTCATCCACACAACTGCTGCTCACTGGATATTTCCTCTTTTTCGGACCATTCCCTGTAAACCCCAGAGATGGTTGTATGTGAAAATCCCAGTAGATCAGCAGTTTTTTAAATACTCACACCAGCCCGTCTGGCACCAACAACCATGCCACGTTCAAAGTCACTTAAATCCCCTTTCTTCCCCATTCTGATGCTCAGCTTGAAATTCAGCAAGTCGTCTTCACTACGTTTAGATATCTAAATGCAATAAGTTGCTGCCATGTGATTGGCTGATTAGCAATTTGTGTTACCAAGTGGCCGGTGAGTATATCTCTCTCTCTACCCTGTAAATCTCCAAAAAGTCAGCTCAGAACAACCCTGAGAGTCCACAGGTCGCTACCCAGAAGGCCGTGCACAGATATGCAAATTAGAAATAGACTGTTCCTCTGAGCACACAACTCATAGCTGGAACAACTTCCAAAACATCAGCTAGGTCAATATTTAGGGGTGGGGACCGCTGAAATCAATAATGTATTCTATAATTTTATGATTTTATTATTATTAAATATATTATAATGAAAATTACATTAATCATTAATGAAATCAATCAATTTCATTTTAAATACATATTATTAACTACTTCATGGTGGAAACAAATCCTAATGCCCCCCCAATACCCCCATTCATCACCTGTATACCTCCATACACCCCCTCTATACCCCCATTCATCACCTGTATACCTCCATACACCCCTTGTATACCCCATCTGTCACCTGTACACCTCCATACACCCTTTCTATACCCCCATCCATTTCCTTATTACCCCCCCCCCCCCCCATTCATAACTTGTACACATCCATACACCCCCTGTATACCCCATCCATCACCTGTATACCTCCATACACCCCCTGTATACCTCCATACACCCCCTGTATACCCCATCCATCACCTGTATACCTCCATACACACCCTGTATACCCCATCCATTACCTGTACACCTCCATACACCCCCTGTATACCCCATCCATCACCTGTATACCTCCATACACAACCTGTATACCCCATCCATCACCTGTATACCTCCATACACCCCCTGTATACCCCATCCATTACCTGTACACCTCCATACACAACCTGTATACCCCATCCATCACCTGTATACCTCCATACACCCCCTGTATACCCCATCCATCACCTGTACACCTCCATACACCCTTTCTATACCCCCATCCATTTCCTTATTACCCCCCCCCCCCCATTCATAACTTGTACACCTCCATACACCCCCTGTATACCCCATTCATCACCTGTATACCTCCATACACCCCCTGTATACCCCATCCATCACCTGTATACCTCCATACACCCCCTGTATACCCCATCCATCACCTGTATACCTCCATACACCCCCTGTATACCCCATCCATTACCTGTACACCTCCATACACCCCCTGTATACCCCATCCATCACCTATATACCTCCATACACCCCCTGTATACCCCATCCATCACCTGTACACCTCCATATACCCCCTGTATACCCCATCCATCACCTGTATACCTCCATACACCCCCTGTATACCACATCCATCTCCTGTATACCTCCATACACCCCCTGTATACCCCATCCATCACCTGTATACCTCCACATACCACCTGTATACCACATCCATCCCCTGTATACCTCCATACACCCCCTGTATACCCCATCCATCACCTGTATACCTCCACATACCCCCTGTATACCACATTCATCATCTGTATACCTCCATACACCCCTTCTATACCCCCATCTATTTCCTTATTACCCCCCCCCCCATTCATAACTTGTACACCTCCATATAACCCCTGTTTACCCCTTTTCATCAGTTTTATACCTTCATACACCCCCTGTATACTCCATCCACCACCTGTATACCTCCACATACCCCCTGTATACCCCTTCCATCACCTGTATACCTCTATACACCCCCTGTATACCTCCACATACCCCCTGTATACCCCATTTATCACCTGTATACCTCCATACACCCCCTGTATACCCCATCCATCACCTGTATACCTCCACATACCCACCGTATACCCCATCCATCACCTGTATACCCCCATACAGCCCCTGTATACCCCATCCATCACCTGAATACCTCCACATACCCCCTGTAAACCCCATCCATCACCTGTATACCTCTATACACCCCCTGTATACCCCATCCATTACCTGTATACCCCATCCATCACCTGTATAACTCCACATACCCCCTGTATACCCCATCCATCACCTGTATACCCCCATACACCCCCTGTATACCCCATCCATCGCCTGTATACCTCCATACACCCCCTGTATACCCCATCCATCACCTGTATACCTCCATACACCCCCTCTATACCCCCACCCATCACCTGTATACCTCCATACACCCCCTGTATACCCCATCCATCACCTGTATACCTCCACATACCCCCTGTATACCACATCCATCGCCTGTATACCTCCATACACCCCCTGTATACCCCATCCATCACCTGTATACCTCCATACACCACTTCTATACCCCCATCCATTTCCTTATTACCCCCCCCCCCCCCCATTCATAACTTGTACACCTCCATATAACCCCTGTTTACCCCTTTTCATCAGTTTTATGCTTTCATACACCCCCTGTATACTCCATCCACCACCTGTATACCTCCACATACCCCCTGTATACCCCTTCCATCACCTGTATACCTCCATACACCCCCTGTATACCGCATCCATCACCTGTATACCTCCACATACCCCCTGTATACCCCATTTATCACCTGTATACCTCCATACACCCCCTATATACCCCATCCATCACCTGTATACCTCCACATCCCCCCTGTATACCCCATCTGTCACCTGTATACCTCCATACACCCCCTCTATACTCCCACCCATCACCTGTATACCTCCATACACCCCCTGTATACCCCATCCATCACCTGTACACCTCCACATACCCCCTGTATACCACATCCATCACCTGTATACCTCCATACACCACCTGTATACCCCATCCATCACCTGTATACCTCCATACACCCCTTCTATACCCCCATCCATTTCCTTATTACCCTCCCCCCCATTCATAACTTGTACACCTCCATATAACCCCTGTTTACCCCTTTTCATCAGTTTTATACCTTCATACACCCCCTGTATTCTCCATCCACCACCTGTATACCTCCACATACCCCCTGTATACCCCTTCCATCACCTGTATACCTCCATACACCCCCTGTATACCGCATCCATCACCTGTATACCTCCACATACCCCCTGTATACCCCATCTGTCACCTGTATACCTCCATACACCATCTGTATACCCCATCCATCACCTGTATACCTCCACATACCCCCTGTATACCCCATCCATCACCTGTATAACTCCATACATCCCCTCTATACCCCATCTATCACCTGTATACCTCCACTTACCCCCTGTATACCCCATCTGTCACCTGTATACCTCCACATACCCCCTGTATACCCCATCCATCACCTGTATACCTCCATACACCCCCTGTATACCCCATCCATCACCTGTATACCTCCACATACCCACCGTATACCCCATCCATCACCTGTATACCCCCATACAGCCCCTGTATACCCCATCCATTATCTGAATACCTCCACATACCCCCTGTAAACCCCATCCATCACCTGTATACCTCTATACACCCCCTGTATACCCCATCCATTACCTGTATACCCCATCCATCACCTGTATAACTCCACATACCCCCTGTATACCCCATCCATCACCTGTATACCCCCATACACCCCCTGTATACCCCATCCATCGCCTGTATACCTCCATACACCCCCTGTATACCCCATCCATCACCTGTATACCTCCATACACCCCCTGTATACCCCATCCATCACCCATATACCTCCATTCACCCCCCGTATACCCTATTCATCACCTGTATACTTCCATAAACACCCTGTATACCCCATCCATCACCTGTTTCACTCCATACACCCCCTGTATACCCCATCCATCACCTGTATACTGCCATATACCTCCTTCATTGAATGAGTTTATAAAAATGTGAATATTGCAGAATATACAGACTCATGCTACATACTGTAACAAAGCTCCATTTGATGCTGAATAAACAAATCTTAAATAGAAAACTATCTTTCAATAGATTTTTACTCAAAAGCATTTTATTTAAATATATTTGATTTAAATTTTAAAAAATCAGATTTAAATTTTAAATATCTGATTTAAAGAAAAAAAATCAGATTTTATTGATTTTTTTTTTAAATCATTGATTTTTCGCGATTCGCAATTGGCAATTCGCAATTGTGACTGACTGTGACCCCCTTGTGTTCCAGCCTAAGCTGTTTGTGGCTAAATCTCACCTCTGCCAGGGTGGCTGCCTCCACACAGAGACCCAGTGCACAACAAGACTTTCTGGGTGGATCCCGACATTAACCAATTTGCTGACTGTGTTATAGCCGAATGCAGTCTACTTCTGGGAGGCAACCATAGGATGGCCTCCCGCGTGATTGCGCCCACTGCAGGGCGCAGGCGGCGTGCTCTGTGATCACTGTGTCCAGAGGACACTGCTGATCACAAATTGAGGTAAAGAGCCAATCGGCGGCTCTTTACCATGTGACCAGCTGTGTCCAATCACAGCTGATTACGGATGTAAACAGAAGCCGGTTATCAGCACTCCTTTCCTTATGCTGACAGCGTGAGAAGAAGAGAGCCAATAAATGGCTTCTCTAAAAGGGACATGTACACTGATAATCAGGGCACTGATTATCAGTGCAGTCCCACCAGTGCTGCCAATCAGTGCCCATCAGTTTCACCTATCAGTTGCGCCTACCAGTGCCCATCAGTGCCACCCATCAGTGCTGCATATCAATGCAGCCTCATCAGTGCCGCCTCATCAGTTCCCATCAGCGCAGCCTATCAGTGCCCATCAATGCTGCCTGATCAGTGCCCATCGGTGCAGCCTATCAATGCCCATTAGTGCTGCCTCACCAGTGCCGCCTCATCAGTGCACATCAGCGAAGGAGAGAAATTACCTGTTTGCAAATTTTTTAACAAACTATGAAAAAAGTTTTGTTTGTTTTTCAAAATCTATCTTTATTTGCTTATTTAGCAAAAAATAAAAACCCCAGTGGTGATTAAATACCACCAAAAGAAAGCTCTATTTGTTTGAAAAAAATGATAAAAATTTTGTTTGGGTACAGTGTTGTATAACTGCGCAATTGTTATTCAAAGTGCGACAGTGCTGAAAGCTGAAAATTGGCCTGGGCAAGGAAGAAGGTAGACAAGTGGTTAAAGGCAGGAACCCTACAGAGTCTGGACTGGCTGAGTGACATCAGCAGACAGCAGCTCTGAAAATAGGTCACAGGAGTGCAGAACTGAGTGCATTCCCATGACCCACAGTAGATGTAGGGTTAAAAAGCTTTGGCCTTACTTCTCTTTTAATGCTACATCTGCTCTATGCATTCTATAAAAAAAGGGATCAACAGCGGCAGCCCTTGGCTTTGGGTCTCAGCCGCACACAGAAAGCCAGCTGTCAACTAGGCAGCCAGGGTGGATCCCGGCAATATTAGATTGGCCATGTAGCAACTTTCACTCTTCAGCTGATAGCGGGCATTAGTTGTATACTCCTGTGGTCCAAAAACAGTATATGTAGCTAACAAAAGTATTGGTAATTGTAATGGTAGACCTCCAGCCAAATAAAACTGGGCAGTACCCTGCGACCACCGACATGGTATTATCTGTTCTAGGCAGTAGGGGGAGCAGGCCTTCCACTTGCGCACACGTCTGGCCTAATTACCTAGCTCTACTTATTGAATGAATGTCTGAGGTTCCAGGATTGCTCACTAGTTCCAGGTCAGTGACAAAGCGTTATTAAACCTAAAACCAAAAATTTATTATATTGCAGCTTACCAATCATTAGATGTGGGGGCTGCAATGGTTTTCTTTTCTTTTTATCTGGTCATCTGGCCATTATCATACCTTGAGCGCCTTGAGGCGATTCAGTTCGCATTTGCAGCGCTTTACAAATCATTCATTCATTCATTCATTCACCTCTTGTGAGACATGACTCTGAATGAATGAGAACAGGAGGCACAGCAGCATTGTCATTCTGGGGGGGGGGGGGGGGGGGATTAATTTTTTTAGCCGATTTAGATACCTTAAGAGATTGAAGCCAAACTCCAGCTCCAACTTTATAATCAGTTATAGCGAACAGTTTTTTTCCTTTTGAGATTTTGAATAAATAAATGAAAGCTGATTATTTTAATCACCTCTGCCATTGTTAAGTGGTTTGTCCCATCCATGTAAACTGATACAATCTGCTGGAGAGCTGCGACTTTTGAAAAACAGACTCGCTGGCTGGATCGCCAGATGAAAATAGAAGAAAGAAAGCCTAAAAGAAAACCAACACAGCCATCACATCTAAGAATTCGTAAACTGCAATATATTAAATGTTTGCTTTTGGATTTATTACTGTTTTAAATTATTAATACTAGAAGATCAGCACAAAGGCATTTTCAGTTGGAAAGGTCAGCAACCAGCAAGCCTCAAGATTTGTCTCTACAAAGATGTTGCTTTCATAATGAGCTGGTGGAATCTTCTCAGTCTGCTGTCTTAGTGCGGCATCTTGTGGCCACTATTGATCATTGCAGCTACTTTTTCTGCTATAACATTGGTGACTACAATTAATTTTACAATTCAAGTGCAGATGCGTTTTCCAGGTGTCTATTATCTCCCCTTAAGGCTACTTTCAGACTGGGGCGTTGTGGGCGCCGGCGGTAAAGCGGCGCTATATTTAGCGCCGCTTTACCGTCGTTTTAGCGGCACAGTTTTAACCCCCGCTAGTGGTAGTGGCTGAAAAAGGGTTAAAACCGTCGGCATAGCACCGCTGCAGCGCAGTTTTAAATGGAAAGGGGCGCTTTAGGAGCGGCGATTACACCGTTCCTACAGCGCTGCAAAGATGCGGCTTGCAGGACTTTTTGTACCATCCTGCAAGTGCACCGCTCCAGTGTGAAAACCCGAGACACAGGAGAGGCGCTTTACAGCCACTTTACCGGCACTATTTTTAGCGATGTAGCGCCTGTAAAGCGCCTCAGTGTGAAAGTAGCCTTAGTGCCCATTTTTGTGCAGCTTGGATAGCCTTCAGAGACACTTGTCTGGCCCCCTACCACCATCTATATGTTCTATGTTCATCAGTTACTGGAACAGCAATGGAACGTGAAATGATATATTGATTTCCCTACAGACGTGTATTGTTATTATTTACACTCACCGGTCACTTTATTAGGTACACCTGTTGAATTGCTTGGTAACACAAATTGCTAATCAGTCAATCACATGGCAGCAACTCAATGCATTTAGGCATCTAGACATAGTGAAGACGACTTGCTGAAGTTCAAACCGAGCATCAGAACGGGAAAGAAAGGGGATTTAAGTGACTTTGAACGTGGCATGGTGGTTGATGTTAGACCGGCTGTTCTGATTATTTCAAAAACTGCTATCTAATGGGATTTTCACGCACAACCATCTCTAGGGTTTACACAATGGTCTGAAAAAGAGAAAATACCCAGTGAGCGGCAGTTGTGTGGATGGCAATGTCTTGTTGATATCAGAGGTCAGTGGAGAATGGACAGATTGGTTCAAGATGATAGAAAGGCAACAGTAACTCAAATAACCACTTGTTACAACCAAGGTATGCAGAATACCATCTCTGAATGCACAACACCTCAAACCTTGAAGCAGATGGGCTACAGCAGCAGAAGGTCACACCGGGTGCCACTCGTGTCAGCTAAGAACAGGAAACTGAGGCTACAATTTGCACAGGCTCACCACAATTGGACAATAGGAGATTGGAAAAACGTTGCCTGGTCTGATGAACCCTGATTTCAGCTGTAACATTCAGATGGTAGGGTCAGAATTTGGCGTAAACAACATGAAAGCGTGGATCCATCCTGCCTTGTATCAAAGGTTCAGGCTGGTGGAGGTGTAATGGTGGGGGGGATATTTTCTTGGCACACTTGGGGCCCCTTAGTATCAATTGAGCATCGTTTAAATGCCACGGCCTACCTGAGTATTGTTGCTGGCCATGTCCATCCCTTTATGACTACAGTGTACCCATCTTCTGATGGCTCCTTCCAGCAGGATAATGCACCATGTCACAAAGATCAAATCATCTCACCACTGGTTTCTTGAATACAACAATGAGGTCACTGTACTCCAATGGCCTCCACACTTACCAGATCTCATCCAATAGAGCACCTTTGGGATGTGGTGGAACAGGAGATTTGCATTATGGATGTGCAGCCGACAAATCTGCAGCAACTGTGTGATGCTATCATGTCATGGACCAAAATCTCTGAGGCATGTTTCCAATACCTATTTGAATCTATGCCATGAAGAATTAAGGCAGTTCTGAAGGCAAAAGGGGTCCAACCCAATCCTAGCAAGGTGTACCTAATAAAGTGGCTGGTGGGTGTATATAGTCTACTATTATGTCTTTGGAGTGTGGAAGTACATTGGAGTATCCAGAAGAAACCCACCCAAGCACAGGGAGAACAAGTAAACTCAAAAACATGTATAAAAAGAGACCCAGGCAGACCAATAATTAATTAGTGTACAGGGTAGTTCAAAATCAGTATCCCTATGCTGAGGCCCCCACCTAAACTGACAGGTGTGGTTCCTTAAGGTCATGCATGAACATGAAGAAAATGGGTATTAGAGATCACCAAGAAACCTTATAAAGGAACACCATGGACTTAAAAAAACAACTTGATTGAATATGGTTAAAATAAATTGGTGCAAAAAACTACCACTGATGCAAACATTAAAAATTACAACGTGCCATTTTTAAAGTTTGCATCAGTGGTAGTTTTTTGCACCAATTTATTTTAAGCATATTCAATAAAGTTGTTTTTTTAAAGTGGTGGGCCAGCTGAAAAAAATAATAATTTAAAAGCTACAAACACTGTAGCTGCTGACTTTTAATAAGCACACTTACCTGTCCCTGGTGCCTGCGATGTCGGCTGCCCGAGGCCAACCCGTCCCTTGGCTCTCGGGTCCCGGCACCGCCATTCGAACTAAGGGAAGCAGGCAGTGGAGCCTTGCGGCTTCACTGCCTGTTTCCTACTGCGCATGCGCGAGTCGCGCAGCGCTTTGTGAATGGGGACACACACAGTTCCCAGAACACAGAGCGCCCCATTCCCCAGAACACAACGCGAGGAGGAGAAGACTGAAGATCGCCGCGGTTAGGGAAGAGGCAGATTAGGACGATCTGCTTAGCAACAACCATTTCTGGTAAGTTAAAAAAATGTTTTTTTTTCTTTTTCTTTTCTTTTTTTTTCTCCAGATTTCTAGGAACATTTTGATGTAATTTTTTTTTTTTTTAGGGTGGCGCTCCACTTTAAGTCCATGGTGTTCCTTTATAAAGTCTCTTGGTGATCCATCAGGATTTGAACAGGGGAAGTGGATGTTGTTTCACAAAATGCCCCTTGATTTTAATTTGATTTTGCTTCATACTGGAGTTACAATGCTTTATAATCATGGCTAGTCTATCTGACATTGACCTATTGTCATTGATTGATTACCAATAACTCATGTAATAGAGATTAGGAGATATGGACATATTTGTATTCCATATAAGAGAGCAGCCGGGAGTGACAACCACATAGCTCCCAACTGTTCCTGATTTGGAGCAATGTCCCTCTGTCCCTCATTCCTCCTCATTTGTCCCTCATTTTGGTCTGATCTATATAGATGTATATAAAATGCACTTTTTCTTTATCAAAAAGAGTTTCCCAGTGCTAAACCTTTCATCTGATTTCTAAATTTCTGCATTTGTAAATTCCAAAAGCCAATATAAAGGAATAGTAGTGTTAAAAAAAAGCATTTGTGGGTTTAACCATCTTTTTTTGTACAATTCTCCTTTAAGGGGGCGTGGCAGGGGGTGTGTCCTATGCCTGCATACTTTTGCTGATAGGTGTCCCTCATTCCCATATTAAAAAGTTGGGAGGTATGCAACCATTGTTCCCTCAAGTGTGTCATTTGCAGGATTACCAGGTAAAAATAAAGGAAAAGACGCTTGAAAAAAAAGAACTCAAATGCAGCGACCACACCAAGAACTACTAATCTGCAATATATTACATTTTTGTATGAGTTTAAAAACACTTTAAGGGTACATGCACATGCCTGTAAAAAAATGTATTTCAAATGCAGGTGTATTGTTTTCAATAAGGACAAACACATAGGTGCATTCCGATCTGTAACCAAAAATTGAAAAATCTGCATCTACGTACACATGTATATGACTATAAATAGATGCAAAAAGTGCAGGGAGATATAGAACTGGAATTTTACACATTTAAACATTATATATATATATATATATACATATATATATATATATATATATATATATATATATATATACACATACATATACATATACATAGTACTGTGCATAAAAAAATGCTGTAAACTAAAGCCCCATACACACTATCAGATTTTCTGCTGATACTTGTCTTCAGATTTACCAAAACCATGTAGTGCAAGGGCCTGCCTGATTGCATACAAATTGAAACTCCTAAGGTTTGACCTCATTTTATATGGTTTTGGTAATACTGAAGACAAGAATCAGCAGAAAATCTGATAGTGTGTATGGGGCTTTAGATTGCTTTCAGAAATAGAAGTGTTAAAGTAAAACTAAAGGCAATTTTTTTCCCCATGTTGGATAGAGCAAGGGAGGGCTTTAACCCCTGTCAGATTTTTTTCCGCCATCTGTGTCTAATAGTGGAGATTTTCCTTCAATTCCTGTCCCATAGTCAGACATGAAGAGAAAGGCAATCCCTGCAAATTAAAGTGGAGCTCCAGTCTTCTTCTCATTATGTTTGATATTGGCCATAGTTTCTA
Organism: Lithobates septentrionalis; assembly: GCA_037952835.1. Taxonomy (NCBI): domain Eukaryota; kingdom Metazoa; phylum Chordata; class Amphibia; order Anura; family Ranidae; genus Lithobates; species Lithobates septentrionalis. Next base: position 4,127,929 of record JBBDGP010001543.1, on the reverse strand, counting down.
CAATGACCACTTTTATTTGTTGTTATCTTACCAGGTTTTAAAGGTTTTTCTTTTTTCTTCCGCCTTCTCCCACCTGCGGATATTTACGTAATATCCGGCGGTGCACTGTCTCCCGGGAGATTCGTGTCATTATTTGCAGGAGTCAGTGGGGATCGCTGCCGCTCATCATCGCGAGATCAGCAAAACAACCAGAGAAGTTTCCTGCGCTGCGAGGTGTGCCGAATGCGCATGTGCATGATCATGCGCGAGATCAGGCGGTGCATGCTGGTTATTCAGCAGCACCGTATCCTGGAAGATTATCCTTGTGGGCTACGCCTGCCCACAAGCAAGATGGGACCGCACAACAAAAATAAATATAAGGTTAGTTTTAAAATAAAATTATAACTATAAGGGTGCACTTATTAAGAATAGTGAGTGCACCATTACAATAATGTGATGATAATAGATGGGTTTTTAAAAAAAAATGCTATATGTCGTTGGAACTCCGCTTTAAGAGAATTCCTTGGGGCGCATAGGTCACTAGAACTAGTGTCCCCGTTGGAAGGTTCCCCTCTATTACTTTTCTGGGGACAACCCAAAATTTGGGATTTTCTTTCACTTTTAATGATAATGATATACAAGACAAATATAGAGAATGAATCTCCCTAACAGGAGCACAGACAGCAATAAAAACTGACAGGCGTTCTAATTCCTCTCCACTCTATCCAAAACTAAAAAAAAGTTTTGCTTTTAGTTATATTTTAATAGTTTATTTCTTTATCAATTAATAAAATGTAAAGTAAATAAACAAAAGAGAAATCCAAATCAAATCAAAGCAGTGTTTGGTACAACCACCATTTGCTTTCAAACCAGAATTAATTATTTTATTCTTCTAGATACACTGGCACACAGATTTTGAAGGAACTCGGCAGGTAGGTTGTTCCAAACATCTTGGAGAACCAACCCCAGATCTTTTGTGGATGTATGTTTTGTGGTGTAATTTCACATATATGTGTGAAAATCTATTTAAAGTGGAGTTCCACCCAAAAGTGAAACTTCCACTTTAAGCACTCCTCGCCACCTGAATAAACTAAAAAAACGGGTGGAACTCCGCTTTAAAGTGACAACTTTGTGTAAACAAATAATATATTTTTTTTTTCGGGCCATTTTCCAAAAACTTGTGGCAAAAAATAAAATCATTCATTGACTTAACATGCCTGTCAGGAAATGAATACAGCTAATGCCGCGTACACACGGTCGGACTTTTCGGCTACAAAAGTCCGACAACCTGTCCAACAGACTTTTGACTGACTTTTGTCAGACTTTTGGCGGACTTGCGGCAGACTTTCTTACGAACGGACTTGCCTACATACGATCACACAAAAGTCCGACGGATTCGTACGTGATGACGTACACCGGACTAAAATAAGGAAGTTGATAGCCAGTAGCCAATAGCTGCCCTAGTGTGGGTTTTTGCCCGTCGGACTAGCACACAGACGAGCGGATTTCTGGGTCCGGCGTAGTTTCGACGTAAAGATTTGAAGCATTATATCAAATTTAAAGTCCCTCAGATTTGCGGCTGGAAAAGTCAGCTGAAAGTCTGCTAAAACTCCGGGGAAGCCCACACACGATCGGATTGTCAGCCAGCTTTAGTCCGTCGGCGTCCGTCGGACTTTTGTAGACGAAAAGTCCGACCGTGTGTACGCGGCATTACACTTATTCTCATGCAGCTAAAGCTCATTTTCACACAGTTAACCACTTCAGCCCCGGAAGATTTTACCCCCTTCCTGACCAGAGCACTTTTTACAATTCGGCACTGCGTCGCTTTAACTGCTAATTGCGCGGTCATGCAATGCTGTACCCAAATGAAATTTGCGTCCTTTTCTTCCCACAAATAGAGCTTTCTTTTGATGGTATTTGATCACCTCTGCCGTTTTTATTTTTTGCGCTATAAACGGAAAAAGACCAAAAATTTTGAAAAAAAATGATATTTTCTACTTTTTGTTATAAAAAAAATCCAATAAACTAAATTTTAGTCATACATTTAGGCCAAAATGTATTCGGCCACATGTCTTTGGTAAAAAAAATGTCAATAAGCGTATATTTATTGGTTTGCGCAAAAGTTATAGCGTCTACAAACTAGGGTACATTTTCTGTAATTTACACAGCTTTTAGTTTATGACTGCCTATGTCATTTCTTGAGGTGCTAAAATGGCAGGGCAGTACAAACCCCCCCCAAATGACCCCATTTTGGAAAGTAGACACCCCAAGGAAATTGCTGAGAGGCATGTTGAACCCATTGAATATTTATTTTTTTTGTCCCAAGTGATTGAATAATGACAAAAAAAAATAAAAAATTTACAAAAAGTTGTCACTAAATGATATATTGCTCACACAGGCCATGGGCATATGTGGAATTGCACCCCAAAATACATTCAGCTGCTTCTCTTGAGTATGGGGATACCACATGTGTGGGACTTTTTGGGAGCCTAGCCGCGTACGGGGCCCCGAAAACCAAGCACCGCCTTCAGGATTTCTAAGGCCATAAATTTTTGATTTCACGCCTCACTACCTATCACAGTTTTGAAGGCCATAAAATGCCCAGGTGGCACAAAACCCCCCCAAATGACCCCATTTTGGAAAGTAGACACCCCAAGCTATTTGCTGAGAGGCATGGTGAGTATTTTGCAGCTCTCATTTGTTTTTGAAAATGAAGAAAGACCAGAAAAAAAAAAATTTATTTTCTTTTTTCAATTTTCAAAACTTTGTGACAAAAAGTGAGGTCTGCAAAATACTCACTATACCTCTCAGCAAATAGCTTGGGGTGTCTACTTTCCAAAATGGGGTCATTTTGGGGGGTTTTGTGCCACCTGGGCATGCCATGGCCTCCGAAACTGTGATAGGCAGTGAAGAGTGAAATCAAAAATTTACGCCCTTAGAAAGCCTGAAGGCGGTGCTTGGATATCGGGGTCCCGTGCGCAGCTAGGCTCCCAAAAAGTCCCACACATGTGGTATCCCCGTACTCAGGAGAAGCAGCAGAATGTATTTTGGGGTGTAATTTCACATATCCCCATGGCATGTTTGAGCAATATATCATTTAGTGACAACTTTGTGCAAAAAAATAAATAAATAAATAAATTGGTCTCTTTCCCGCAACTTGTGTCGCAATATAAAATATTCCATGGACTTGACATGCCTCTCAGGAAATAGCTTGGGGTGTCTACTTTCCAAAATGGGGTCATTTGGGGGGGTTTTGAACTGTCCTGGCATTTTATGCACAACATTTAGAAGCTTATGTCACACATCACCGACTCTTCTAACCACTTGAAGGCAAAACCCTTTCTGACACTTTTTGATTACGTGAAAAAATTATTTTTTTTTGCAAGAAAATTACTTTGAACCCCCAAACATTATATATTTTTTAAAGCAAATGCCCTACAGATTAAAATGGTGAGTGTTTCATTTTTTTTTTTTCACACGGTATTTGCGCAGCGATTTTTCAAACGCATTTTTTGTGGAAAAAACACACTTTTTTAAATTTTAATGCACTAAAACACACTATATTGCCCAAATGTTTGATGGAATAAAAAAGATGATCTTAAGCCGAGTACATGGATACCAAACATGACATGCTTTAAAATTGCGCACAAACGTGCAGTGGCAACAAAATTAATACATTTTTAAAAGCCTTTAAAAGCCTTTACAGGTTACCACTTTAGATTTACAGAGGAGGTCTACTGCTAAAAATACTGCCCTCGATCTGACCTTCGCGGTGATACCTCACATGCATGGTGCAATTGCTGTTTACATTTGACGCCAGACCGACACTTGCGTTCGCCTTAGCGCGAGAGCAGGGGGGACAGGGGTGCTTTTTTTTTTTTCTTTATTATTTTTTTGCTTTTTTATCTTATTTTTAAACTGTTCCTTTCATTTTTTTTTTTTTTAAATCATTTTTATTGTTATCTCAGGGAATGTAAATATCCCCTATGATAGCAATAGGTAGTGACAGGTACTCTTTTTTGAAAAAATTGGGGTCTATTAGACCCTAGATCTCTCCTCTGCCCTCAAAGCATCTGACCACACCAAGATCGGTGTGATAAAATGCTTCCCCAATTTCCCAATGGCGCTGTTTACATCCGGCGAAATCTAAGTCATAAAATGCTCGTAGCTTCCGGTTTCTTAGGCCATAGAGATGTTTGGAGCCACTCTGGTCTCTGATCAGCTCTATGGTCAGCTGGCTGAATCACCGGCTGCATTCTCAGGTTCCCTGTTGAGACAGGAGAGCCAGAGAAAAACACGGAAGACGGTGGGGGGGGGGGCATTCCCTCCCACTGCTTGTAAAAGCAGTCTAGAGGCTAATTAGCCGCTAGGATTGCTTTTACATGAAAGCCGACCGCTGGCTGAAAAGAATGATACCAAGATGATACCTAAACCTGCAGGCATCATTCTGGTATAACCACTCAAAGTCGTGAATGGTGTACCTGAAGACCAAAAAATGGTTAACAATAAAGCACAGTAAACGGTAAAGTATAAAAAATTGCATACCTGAAAAGCAAACATGATAAAACATAATAACAATAAAACATTGCAGAATAGAATACAGTAAAAAAGAGCAGAACAATAGAGAGAGAATAGAGAGAGAGAATAAAACAACAACTATTTTTTTTTATTTTTGTTTGTGTTTTTTTTGCAAACTTGTAACTTTTATAACTGTAACCGGTTCCAGGTTCGGGTCTCTCAAAATGCGATGGCATCTTGGGAGACCCTGTGAAAGTGTGCCTAGTCTGTGGAATGCTGTATCCTACGCTAATACTCAACTAGTGCATGGTAGCGTTCAAAACATTCACCAATGCAAAGACCAGGATTGTCAGGACAGGAGGGACAATAATAGCAGGTGTCACGCCTATATCCGCGCTTGCTGCAGACACAACATCTTTTTGGGGGGGTTTGTTGGGTAGGGGTACTCGGGAGGACATAAAAATGCCTCTCATGCAGCCGACTGCATTTGGTTGGGGATGTGAATGGGGGAAGTACGGGCGCTGCAGAAGCGGTGGGTTCCCAATTAGGATTGGCCAATGCAGTAGGAAGGGCACTATGGGCACGACGGGCCTGTGTTTGTCTTTTTGGTGGCAGCGGGACACTACTTGTGCTTGCCACCTCACCAGCTTGAACTGCACTTATGGGACTCGCCACGTCACCAAGTGTTACTGCAGTGCTGGTTTGACTATGACCGGGGTGTACTAGGCCGCTGGCACTTGCCAGTTCACCAAAACGCTACCAAAAAAACTGTTAGCGATCGCAGGGATCAGGCCTGACTCTGCGAACGCTGCAGTTATGCGTTTAGTGTTCTGTAAGTGACAGTGATCGATCGATACTGCACTTGGGTGGGCTGGGCTGAGCCAGGCGGAGGGGCAAAACGCAGGTGCTAGTAGGTATCTGGGCTGATCCCGCTAACACTGCGTTTTTGGGAACCCTAAACTGCTGGGGACGCCAGTATAGATCTGATCGGATCAGGTATTGATCCGTTCAGATACTATACCACTAAGGGAGGTGTACGGTGCGTGCGTGGGTGTTAGCGGTACTGGCGCTAACCTGACGCTGCCTGGGGCTGGTGCTTACCAGTTCACCAAAACGCTACCAAAAAAACTGTTAGCGATCGCAGGGATCAGGCCTGACTCTGCGAACGCTGCAGTTATGCGTTTAGTGTTCTGTAAGTGACAGTGATCGATCGATCGATACTGCACTTGGGTGGGCTGGGCTAGGCTGGGCGGAGGGGCAAAACGCAGGTGCTAGCAGGTATCTGGGCTGATCCCGCTAACACTGCGTTTTTGGGAACCCTAAACTGCTGGGGACGCTAGTATAGATCTGATCGGATCAGATATTGATGCGTTCAGATACTATACCACTAAGGGAGGCGTATGCAGCGTGCGTGGGTGTTAGCGGTACTGGCGCTTATCTGACGCTGCCTGGGGCGACGCATATCACCGCCGGGCGATCAGGGGGCTAAACCTTTATTCGGTAATAAACGGCGGGTGCCCTGACACTATAAAAAATAAACGAACTGGGGCGTGGCCAAGATGGCGAGGTGAGCGGCGGCGTTTTTAGAGAGCTCCGCTTACCGTTTCATTAATCCGGATCCATCAGCCTCTAATCTTCCCCTGACACTTCCCAGCTGACTGTGGGGGACTTGTGGGTCTCCTGTACACTGAGGGGAGAGGAGAGTTTGCCGTCCTCGGCGGAGATCGAGGCCCGCCGGACGTCCCCGGCCTGCCTCGCGGTACTAGGCCGCAGCCGCGGACTTTCCCAGCGGACCGCGCCGCGGCCTCGTGGACCCTTGGCGCGGTCGGCGCCTCCGGCATCCATCACAACCTGCTGCGGCTGCGGGAGGGATCTAAAGGCCGGGCTCGGGCCTGGTCACAGCTGCTGCACGGGGCTTGATCTCCCCACCACCCCCCACGAACAAATAGGCCGCAACCCCGGCCTTTCCTGAGGATCCAGGGCCGCCGGACTGCCTGGGAGAGTGACTGATCCTGAGTGCCTGGAGGAGGGGGCCCTGAAACGGCTGGAGGCCTCCACCTGGACAGCAGGGCAGGCCCTATACCATCCCCATCCCTGACCTCCCTGGTGAGGCCTTCTGTGGACGAATTGCATGTCCCTGTGGAGGCTTGAAGAGGATCCCTCCAGCACTACATAACTTCCAGGGCAAAAAAAAAAAAAAATGCAGTTCTTGGCAAAATATTAACCAGTAGGGGCCTGGCTTAGCAATGCCCGAGTAGAGACGTGTATTGCAGGGGCTCCCGGCCTCAGCCGATCCTTTTCGGCCAAACAGACGACCTGCTACGTTTATGGAGACGGAATGAACACCCCTAAAGGATACAGAACCAGAGCGATCACAAAAGAGACACGAACACCGACCACACAGCTCAGCATCCAGAGATACCTGACGGACAAAAGAGAGCTATCCCAGGGCGCCATTGCAGCCTCTCCACGTGATCTCCGCACTGTGAGTGACTTTAACAACACCGATATGTCACGGGCACCCTCCCCGACAATATCGACAGATCCAGGCCCACTCATGGGGACCCCCGCAGTGTTCAGATCGGCCACCGCTGATCCCACACCAGGCCAATCTCGCCTGGAAGACGATCTCCGCGCCATGATACAGGCCCTACCCACGAGGGCAGACATTGAGACGCTAATCCAGCGAGTAGAGGAGGCCCATAAAAGAGACATACAAGAAATCAAAACGGACATACAAACAATTGACCACAGGGTGACCACCAGAGAGAGCCTAACATCCGCCCTGGAATCTAGGATTCTATCTCTAGAACAAGCACAGGAGTCCCGGGACAGGGAGCTCCAAGAGGTGCAACTTCATTTAGAGGAAATGGAGGACCGCAGCCGCCGCAACAACCTGAGGCTGCGGGGGATTCCAGAGGCCACAGAATCTGAGGACTTGGCAGTAACGGTCACAGCCATATTCCATCGGCTGCTGGAAACCACCTACCTTAGAGATTGACAGGGTCCATCGTGCGCTGGGGCCAAAGTCCACGGATCCCGAGAGGCCACGAGATGTCCTGTGCCGCCTGCATCGCTATGCCCAAAAAGAAGTTATCTTACGCGCGGCCTGGGAGAGTGGCGAAGTTGAATTTGATGGCGCCCGTGTCCAGATACTACCGGATATCTCCAGAGCCACATTACAGAGACGAGCTATGCTGCGACCGGCACTGGAGGCCGCCAGACAACAAGGCTGCACTTACAGATGGGGTTATCCCTTGGCAGTGACATTTCGCTCCAACCAAGCCGCCTTCACGTTGAGAACACCTTCGGACCTCCCCGCCTTCTTCACCTTCCTGGGGACAGACCCGGTTCCAGTGCCGAATTGGCTAATGAAAATAACAAGGCCGGCGGGCCGATCGGGCCCAGTGGCAGCGGGCCCAGGCCGGAATACCCGCTCTCAGAGGCGCCGAGGAAGATCTCGATCCACCACAAATAACAGATCGCGTGAGTCATAAACAAACATCAACCCGTGACTCTCTAACAAGCAGGGATGTATAAGGCTTCATCCGTGAAGCAAGTTATGTGTTACCCTCCAGTGGGGTTACTGTTCCTCTTTTGGGTTTTTTCTTTCTTGTTCTTTTTTGTTCTTTGTTTCCCACTGGAGTTTTACCTGTTTTGATTAAAGGACCTGTCACCACGTCAAACCTAGTGCCGATATCCAACGAGCGGCGGTTACATCCCCGACTGGACCCAGGTGGACTGTATTGCTGCCGAGCTGAAACTGACCTGAACTCCCTATTGAACACATGGCTCCACTAGAGGAAACTTCTATACAGTCCGGGGTACAGTTCTGCACCTTCGGTTACACCTCAATGAACCTCTGGAATATAAGTGGGACACTGTTACCGCTGCCTTTATTCGAGCTAACGAGACTTATGCTACCCAGTGGTGTCCTGAGAAGAGATGAGCTGAGCCTGGCGAGGTGCTGTTTGGCGCATCCCCACCCCCTCCCTCTAATGAGCAATACCTCCGGTGGCAACGGGTAATGGGCCCTCCATCCTATACACATGCGACACTCCAGCCACTCTAAGAGCTCCGTTGCAACCAAAAATAAGGACTGGGAACCGGAAAGACTACTCATAGCAAACCCAGACTTACAAGACCAGAACATGAACTTGCAGTGTCTGTAATTCAACTCATTACTCACCAACAAAATGGTCGTTTAAACACCTGCATGTTAGATGGTAAGGACGCTCTGCACCGGTTTCACTCTAAATGACTTTTGGCTATATAGTTTCTACCAGATCTCCTACTCCAGCACCCTTTATACGGAGACCATAGACTGAAGTATGCTGGGGGGGAGCGTACGTGGGGTATAAGAGTTAAAAGCTTCAGACTAACAATCCCTGCAGGGGAGGTCGGGCAAAACAATAAGCAGCAGAAGGGTGGAAGTCTATGAGGGGTGGGTAGAAACCAGCAGGGCCCAGATACACCAGGGAGGGGGGTGGGGGTGAGATGCCAGGGACACGATATAAGAGTACCCCACCCCTCCTGCTACCAACCTCTCTCTTGGAGGAAGGTCTACAAGGGCACACTGTGAAACCACGCAGCAGGCCTGGGGCCCTTTGTCTGAGAGACACGGTGCGGGAACTGTTGGATTTAGTGGAGATAACACGAATTGCAGACCCTCCCTGCAGAGTTAACATGTTTTAAAGATTACCGTAATAGAAACATTGTTGAAGAATATGGTTTCTGTTTTTTCCTTTTTATTTGAAGAATTTTATCAGTAACTTCTATAAACTCTCACCTGTAGAGCTTATTACGCTCAGAACGGGCTGAGAGGGATCTGGTTGACAACCGGGAGCCCCCCAAGGCCCTTGCTGATCAAACCCCCACCTAGGCCTGCGCTCACCACTCAGGTTTTTCCTGAAGAGCGTATAAGCAAAATTTTGCTATTACCTTAGATTTCACTTAGAGGGTCACACACCCTCCTATTTCATTTTTTCTTTCCTTTTGACTTTATATCTTTTTCCAACTACCCCCCTCCCCTCCCCATCCACCCCACTACATCACCCCCCTCCCCCCACCACGCCCTCCGCAATCATGGACGAAATTACAATCGTCACCTTAAACGCAAAAGGCCTCAATGTCCCAGAAAAACGTAGAATGTTACAAAATGACATGAAGCGCATGAAGGCAGACATCGTCCTGCTACAGGAGACACACTTTAGGGAAAATGCTTTCCCTATTTTGAAAAATAGGCACTATCCAACAGTTTACCACTCGACATACAAGGAGGCCAAATCTAGAGGGGTTTCTGTTCAGATTTCTGCCAGAATCCCATGGACCATGACTGACATAAAGACAGACCCGATGGGCAGATTTCTCTTCCTTAAGGGAAAGATAGGAGAGACTAAAGTGACTATCGCCAACCTGTACGCCCCAAACTGCCATCAAGAAGTCTTCATTAAAAAACATATGAAACTTCTCCAAACCTTCTCCGAAGGTCAACTTATAGTTGGTGGAGACCTCAATATCCCCCTTATTCCTATGGAAGATACCTCGACGGGAACGTCCTCCACATCTCGAGGTGCACACAAAATAATTCACTCCATACTGCATGACACACAACTGATAGATGTGTGGCGCCTTTTCCACCCTGGAGAACGAGATTACACGTTCTTCTCCCGCCCACATCACTCGTACTCGCGAATAGACTACCTCATGATACCCCATAGTCAATTACAGGCAATCAGAGATATTAACATAGGATCTATTACATGGTCCGACCATGCCCCGGTCACGATGCGATACGCTTTGACTGATTTTTACAGGGGACAAAGAAAACCTTGGAGACTGAATGAGAGTTTACTACAGGACCCGGAGATAGTAGCGGACGTGACGAAAGAAATTTCAAATTACTTTCAAGTAAACCGCACCCCAGACTGCGATGCGGGACTAGTATGGGAAGCGCACAAAGCTGTGATTCGGGGCATCCTGATAAAACATGGGGCTAGACTGAAAAAAATACGGACGGAACAAATGACCGCGATGATCAATAAACTAAAGACATTAGAACAAGCACACAAACAGGACCCTTCTAGACAACTAGGCGCCCAGCTAGATATGACACGCACGCAAATTATGGAATTACTTCAATTTAAAGCTAAAGCAGCGATGCAAATCTCAAAGAAAAAAATATATGAATCTGGAAACAAATGTGGTAGACTGCTGGCACAATCCCTACAAACACAAAAGGCAGCATCCTATATACCACACGTAACCTCACAAGCGGGCCATAAAATATCCCTACCCCAACAAATCACAAACGAATTTAAATCTTATTACGAGAAACTCTATAATATATCAACTACACAGCCAACGACAGAACAGATGAGGGAATACCTGACTAACTCCCTTATGCCCACCCTGACGACTGATACAAGTGCATTATTAGAGGAACCAATCACATTGACAGAAATACAAGTAGCAATTAAAAACACTAAGCCAGGGAAAGCCCCAGGTCCTGACGGCCTTACGATACAATACTACAAGGCTCTTTTACTGCCTCTGGGAGATCATTTGACCGAACTATTTAACGATCTTACAGAGGGAGGTTTGTTCCATAGATCCACACTACAGGCCCAAATATCGGTCATTCCGAAAGAAGGGAAAGATCCGACCCAATGTGGGAGCTACCGCCCAATCTCCCTACTTAATACTGACCTCAAACTATTTACAAAAATAATAGCGACCAGACTACAACAACACCTTCCCCACTTAATACACCTAGATCAAGTGGGCTTCGTTCCGGGTAGAGAGGCGAGGGACAATACCATCAAAGTCTTAAACCTACTACACGCAGCTAACCTCACCAAAACACCGAGTATATTTATAAGCACCGATGCCGAAAAGGCGTTTGACCGTGTAAATTGGTCCTTCATGTTTGAAACACTCCGACACGCGGGAATAGGCGATAACATGATGCGCTGGATAAAAGCGATCTACACCACACCGACGGCCAGGGTCAGGGCGAATGGCGTGATCTCAGACGTGTTTCCAATCACCAACGGAACGAGGCAAGGGTGCCCTCTATCGCCCCTTCTTTTTGCACTCTCTCTCGAACCCTTTCTGTGCCACATAAGGCTAAACCCAAACATATCGGGAGTTACCATAAACCAGTCACAATATAAGGTGTCTGCGTATGCAGACGACCTTATGTTCTCAATCACGAAACCAACGATATCACTCCCAAACCTATTTAGGGAATTTGACTTATATGGGTCCCTCTCAAATCTGAAGATCAATTTCACCAAATCAGAGGCTATGGGGGTGGGAATTCCTAAACCACAACACTCGCTTCTCCAATCTAGCTTCAATTTGAAATGGACTACGACCTCATTAAAATATCTAGGTACACACATACCACAAACCATGTCCAAACTATACGAGTTGAATTTCCCACCACTTTTAAAAAAAGTCCAAGCTCTCTTAAACCAATGGGGCACAGGACTGCACTCATGGCTGGGACGCTGCAACATACTAAAGATGTCTATACTACCTAAATTCCTTTACCTTATGCAGGCACTACCCGTCGCGATACCCGCGGCTTATTTCAGAAAAGTACAATCGCTCTTTACGACATTTGTCTGGGCCAAACAGAGACCACGACTCTCTAACAAAATACTAATCCTCCCCAAACAACATGGCGGACTAGCACTCCCTGATGTGCGCACATACTATCGGGCAATACACCTAGGAAGATTGATAGATTGGTGCCGTCATACCGATACCAAACTTTGGACTCAGATAGAACAGAAACAAAGTATAGTTCCACTCCGGAGAGCCCCTTGGTGCTGCCCAGCAGTTCCGATTGAAATCAAGAAACACCCTCTAATAGGAAACACCATACAGGTCTGTGCTCGTCTTCTGCCCCGTGCATCCCTGTTCTCACCAAATTCTCCCTTATACCCAGTACTGGGAAACCCTTTGTTTGCGCCAGGCCTACAGGACGTAATCTTTGAGAGACTAGCTGGAGAGGGTTTTTATCAAGCCTCCCACTTTAGCATTGGGGGGAGGTGGAGGACGAGCGCAGAACTTGCTGCACCTACGGGCCTTTACCACCTAGATTTCCTGAGGGCCCTCCAACTGAGCCATTTCCTCAAATCCATTCAGCCCCCCTCAAACGCCCTACCACCTACCACATTTGAGGACCTGTGCTCGACGCCGGGGGTGTTACAGCATACACTCTCTCTGACATATACCTTACTGAACACTCCCACACCAGATTTCGTACCACCAGGCTTACTTAAATGGGAGAAGGCACTAAACTGTAATTTTAACAGTACCAAAAGACAGCAAATTATTAGATTCACACACAAATCCTCGATATGCGCCAAAACCCAAGAAACGAATTACAAAATTTTAACACATTGGTATAGAACCCCAACACTCTTACACAAATACTTCCCAATGACACCTGAACTCTGCTGGAGATGCCAAGCAGAAAAAGGGACATTATTACACATATTCTGGTCGTGCCCTAAACTGACGAACTTCTGGCATACAATACAGACAATTATACAGAAATTTACAGACTATAACATTACTAATGACCCGGCATTTTTTCTCTTACATGCATCCAATATACCTACCAAAATATATAAAAAGTCTGTGCTCCGCCACCTTCTGGACGCAGCTAAAGCCTGCATACCGCTCCACTGGGAAATCCCAGACACCCCCAACTTTAGGCTTGTGGATCAAAAAAGTAGAAGAAATCAAAAGAATGGAAGACCTTATACACACAGCTCAAAACAGACAGGAAAAATTCTCCAAGACATGGCAGTTGTGGAATATGTTCATTTATTCCAGCGAGGGCCAAACCCTGCTGGAGACCTGAATAACCCTCCAATCAACCACATGGTAAATTAACAAACGAGACACACATCTGTGTCACAAGTACAGTCATGCCTCGGAGAGTTCATTAAATACTCCGTGATTGCGAGGCACGTGTCCACTCCCCCCCCCCTCCCCCCCCACATCCTATCCCCACCTCTCTACTCCTACTCTCGCTCTTACTCTTTTTCTAATCTTAAGACTTTAAAGTAATAATGGTAGGAGGGGAGCCTGATGGACTGCACCACTTAATACAAGAATACTTAAAGAATACGTAGAATATTCCTCTTCCGGTTTATATTCTTGTTTTTTCCTATATTCTAATTGTTACCAAAGCGTTGAGACGACAGATGTTAACAGAAAGAAATAACAGGCTTAACTGTATATTGGATTATATGATTGTGCTCAACGTTATGACTGTTAACGTGTTGATGTTTACTATTTGTATGTCGGTCCATGCGGACCCCCCTTGCCTGATATAAATAAAAAATTTAAAAAAAAATAAATAAATAAATAAACGAACTAACCAGCGTCACCCGTAACAGTTATACGGTGATCAGTGGTGAAAGGGTTAACTAGGGGGCAATCAAGGGGTTAAAACATTTATTAGATAGTATATGGGGGTCCCTGTCGCTATAAAACGCTGACGGCGAACCTAAATATTTACCTCACTAACTAGCGTCACCAGCGACACTAATACAGCGATCATAAAAATGATCGCTTAGTGACACTGGTGACGGGGGGTGATCAAGGGGTTAAAACTTTATTAGGGGGGGTAGGGGGGTACCCTAGACCTACAGGGGGCTAACCCTAATTGTCCTAACACTGTAACTGTCACAAACTGACACTATGCAGCAATCAGAAAAAAAAAAAAAAAAAAAAAAAAACCTGCTTGGTGTCAGTTTGTGACAGGGGGGGGGTGATTGGGGGGGGGATCGGGGGGCGATCGGGGGGGGGGGATCGGGGTGTTTAGTGTGCCTGGCATGTTCTACTGTGTTGTGTGTGTGTTGTGCACTTACTTACATGTCGTCTCTCCTCGGGCCGGAACGGAAACTCCCGAGCCGAGGAGAGATGACATCACATCCTCTGCCTCTGTGTACTATACAGAGGCAGAGGATGTTTCTCATTGGCTGGGAGCGATCGCGAGGGGGGGGCCACGATCGGATGGCCTCCCCCTCGTCTCTCACTTCTCCCAGCCAAATGCCGACCGCAGCTGGCACCGGGGGGGGGGGTCCGATCGGACCCCCCGCCCGCGGGAAGGCAATCACGTACCAGGTACGTGATTTTGCCTGCCCGTGCCATTCTGCTCACGTATATAGGTGTGAGGCGGTCGGCAAGTGGTTAATGCTCATTCCTCTGCAGCTAATGCTCGTACACATGTACCATCTGTAGCGGTGCCCCCGTGGGGTCGCTGTGTGTTTCAACATCCACACATCACCCTTGGTCAGACTTCCATTTTAGGCACACTTTCTCCAGACAATGAAGTCTCTTGCTTGTTTTTGTTGTTTTCATTAAGGGATTAAACTTGGATGAGGAAAAGGGACATAGGATGATCAAATTATAAATCTTTCTTAGTAGAATAAAGGTAGTTGAATCCAAATTGACAGTCTCTGCTACTTCATATCTCCTCCAGCACACTACTTGAGATCACTTGCTTTCCTCTCACTGTCCAATTCTAGATTCCTGTTACCATTAGCACATGGCTAGGCTTTACTCTGGATAAGTCCTAACATTTTCCTAGTAACCATTTTAGAAAAAGAAGATAATTGTGGTAACTGATCCTTGGTGAACTACTGCTCCCAGCACGTCAGATGCAAATGCTGCCAACCCTCTTGGCTGCAGCGACTTCACTTCACCAGCACCACAGTCTCTCCCTCTGGCTCCACATCCAGTCCTGGCATGTCTCTCCCAGAGCTTCTCACTGTGCTTCTCACTCACCGACCTTTCCTTGCTGTCCTCCTCCTGCTCCTGTTCCAGGACACCTCTCAATTACCTTGTAAAGAGAGGCTCCCTTCCAGTTCCCGAGCTCCAGGCCCGAGGTACACCCCCCCCCCAGAAAGGGGGTCCCTGAAGGGCCACCACAGCCTAACACGCCATCATCTGAGTTCTCCCACCTGACAACTCCTCCCACAACAGGCTGACCATGGGTATATATAGGATGCCTGCCCCCTGCCAATCCTAGTTGGGGATTGGTCAGGGCTCCCAAATACACCCCATGTCACTCCAGCACTCTGCCCTGCCTCTTTTCCAGAACCTAGTCACTGGAAACAGAGGAGATGCCCAAGAGCTGAGGCACATGTCAGTCACCTGCTGCTACACTAAGCCACACCCCTGCCCCCAGATCAAAAACAAACAGGCCTAGCTCACAGGCCTGCCTAAATTTACCTGCACTGGCAGTAAAAACACAAACACTGCTCTAGCACCTACCTACCTAAGGTAGAGGGTGCTACACATCAAACAGACGAGCTTGGGCTAGTGTGCACTTACAGGCAAGTGCATTTCTGAGCACCACATCCACGCAAAGTGGCGCCGTGCTACCTATTTAAAAGGGATAACACAAACTTGCCACCACTCTCATTTATAGCTGGCTATCGCAGTAAGCAGCTTTGGGAGGCTAAAACAGGTACCAACAAGTGTCTGGGGAATGCCCAGGAAAAAGCCAAAGTCTACTTACCACCAGCTTGCAGACAACCAAATTGACCTATCTAACAGTAAGCGTTAAAAAAGGGGTTTAGTCCGCACGCATTTGCAAACGCATGCGTGAGCCACAGAGCCACGTCACGGCACCCTTGTATCTGTGGTCCTAACACTAACGTATGAGTGTCCCCACAGTGGAGGCACATGCATTTAATGGATAAATGAGGGCAGGTGGCTGGAGGGGAGCCCACCCCTCCTTAAAGGTACAGGAGCACACCAAACACCCAGCAATAGCACAATGGCTGCAAAGGTGTTGGTGCACTGCTGGACCAATACAAACACTCACGTGATAACACAAACTTGCCACCACTCTCATTTATAGCTGGCTATCGCAGTAAGCAGCTTTGGGAGGCTAAAACAGGTACCAACAAGTGTCTGGGGAATGCCCAGGAAAAAGCCAAAGTCTACTTACCACCAGCTTGCAGACAACCAAATTGACCTATCTAACAGTAAGCGTTAAAAAAGGGGTTTAGTCCGCACGCATTTGCAAACGCATGCGTGAGCCACAGAGCCACGTCACGGCACCCTTGTATCTGTGGTCCTAACACTAACGTATGAGTGTCCCCACAGTGGAGGCACATGCATTTAATGGATAAATGAGGGCAGGTGGCTGGAGGGGAGCCCACCCCTCCTTAAAGGTACAGGAGCACACCAAACACCCAGCAATAGCACAATGGCTGCAAAGGTGTTGGTGCACTGCTGGACCAATACAAACACTCACGTGATAACACAAACTTGCCACCACTCTCATTTATAGCTGGCTATCGCAGTAAGCACCATTGTAGACTTTGGCTTTTTCCTGGGCATTCCCCAGACACTTGTTGGTACCTATTTAAAAGGGATCCTGGTGCTTCCTAATCATGCTGCTGCCTCACCATGTATGACCCTGGCTCACCTTGATTACGTCTCTCACCGTGGCAGTCACCTGCTACCAAACTACCGGCACCCGTGCTTCTTTGAGCCTTGTACCTCTGTCACCACATTCAGGGGTGCTTGGACCAGAGCCACAAGGGAAGCCCTCTCGCCAGCTTGGCCTCCAACCAAGATACGTGACAATGCCTCTCAGCAAAACCCTTGGGGTGTCTACTTTCCAAAAATGGATCATTTGGGGGGTGTTTGAACTGTCCTGGCATTTTATGCCCAACATTAGACACTTCCTCCACACATCCAACCACTCTTCCAATGTTGGGCATACAGTGTAATGTATTGGTCTTTTTTTTCGTGCAGCCTGGTGACACTAAAACAGTGATCACTGATAAATACTGTACACTGTACTAATAAAACTGGTAACAGGGCAATCAAAGTATTAACTGACGGGCAATCAAAGGATTAACTGGAGGGTAATCAAAGGATTAAATGTGCCTAACAAGTGTAGGCAAGTGTAAATGTGCTGTTTTTACTCACACAGGAGCTGCCTTTCTTCTCTCTCTCTCCCTGAAAAGGGCTCAGGAAGGAAGGACTAGCCAGATCCTGTATGTTCTGTTTACAAACAACACACAGAGCTGTGCTGTGATTGGCTACAGCCGATCTGCAGGTTCACGGCTATAATCATTGGCTGAAACCTGCTGACAAACTCCTGCTAAGGTCAGCAGGGGGCGCATGCATGTGTAATGGTTAAGAACTACAATCGAGTTCAAGGTTAGATGTCTGCTGCTGGTCCTAATATATAAGAGACCAAATGTTTACCAATCAAACAGAATTTCCATGCAGGCCAGGACAGACGGCACTTGTTTTCCTAATAACTGCAGTCTGGTTTCTGTCAGTCAACAAGCTCTATACACTTCATACAACCTATATGGGCTATGACACAGCACAAGGTAAAATATCAATTCTTTTCAACCACATCACCTTATTTCACATATCACTTCATTCATACACTGTCATTTTGGTTGGCTCTTCATTCATCTTTCATTTTTTACCTCTCACATTTTTGTTTGTTTGTTTCTGTTTTTCACTTTTCACTTCTTTGCCAACACTTGGTCCATTACACTATGGGTTCATCGTATCATGCACTTTCTTAGGGACTCCCTAATTCCACTCACAGCACACATTTTCACACACACACTGGGCACCACCTGTGCACTACATTGGGTCTGGTAGTAACACTAATTTATTTGGATCATTCACTTATTTTTGTTTCATATTTAATGTGATGCAATCAATATTCCCAAATACGTACACATTTTCAGTCTCAATATACAACTAAAAATTAATACTTACAATGATGACTTAAATACTAGTATATTACTTCATTAATGGCTATCAATGGATGTCTGTTGCAGGTGTGCACTCCTTCGTGTGTATTAGTGTGGCTCCTTGCAAGCCCCTTGGGGCTGGCTCTCTCCCCCCGTCTGGGGGGGGTGGGGACGGCCTGCGTACCACTCGGACCCCTTAATGGCTCCTAATGCTCCTATAAGAGACATCTACTTCATTTTAACGGTAAAACCTATCATCATGATTCATTTAATGTGACATTTTTCTAGAAAATATCCTATAATTCTGAATATTTGTACTATTTTATAGATTCAGATGCGCCCCCTGAAGAGACCGCATATAGGTCGAAACACGTCGGGGCTTCGGCATTTTACTACACTATGTAATGTAATGATGTGTTAATGCATTTTTACCGCTTTATGGATTATAAATGTATTTTTGCCGTTTTGTGTAATATGAACTTATCATTGGATCAGACTTTACATAAACATATGACTTTACTGGACATTTTGTCAATAAACTGTCTTCATAATACCTATATTAATGATTTTTGTAATGGTGTACTTTGCTGTTTTAAAGCCCCACTGGGGAATCCAAAATCCTTTAGATAAATCAATTTCAGGGTGTGCAGCCTTTTTTGGTCTCTCCTATGTATGTCTCCCTTTAGTTGTAGTGGTTGTATAGGCTAAATTCTATTTTCTAAAATAACAAACATGTTATACTTACCTGTATCATATACTATACCAATACCATTCCACAGAGCGGCCCCAAACCTCTTCCATTTGGGATCCCCGCACATGCTTCTGGCTTCTTCTCAATGGGACAGACATGTAGGCTCGCTCCCAAGCTGGGCTCTGTGTGTCCTAAGACACATACAGCATGGCTCAGCCCAGCTCCCCATTCCCTCCTTACACAATTTAATTGACATCAGCAGGAGTCAATGGCTCCCACTGCTGCGTCTGTGTCCTGCAAGGAGAAGAAGAGAGACCAGAAGATCGAGATAGAACTCACGTAAGTATACGGGGGCAACACAAATACTGGGACATTTACAACCACTTTAAATGCACATGAAAAAAATTGGACATGCACCCACACACACAGCATGTGTGGGTTTATTATCTGCTACCATAACAGTGTGTTGGGGTGCAAAAGAATAAGGCTAAATGAGTCCTTAATGTATTTTTTCTCTTCAGTCTCTTTAGGCTTCACTCTGCTTTGTTTATGACTTAGGCCTCATGCACTGGGCAGAAAAAACAGGGCTTTTAAAGGCATTTTTCAATTTGTCATCCAGTTTGTCCATGCATATTGTAGCATTTAGATTTGTGTATTAAAGTAGTGTTCAACACACGTGTGTAAAGTGTGTAAATTTATTTCAGTCGCGAGAACAAAGGATTAAAGTAGAATGAGTCTAAGCTCAGGCATTTCTAAATGCCATACACCTGTAACATGCATAAATGCATGTAATTACATGCAAAAATAAGCCTTTTTTAATGCTTGATTTTCCTGCCAGCTCCTGGCACAAGGGTCCAGTGAAGATTTTATTATGACCCTGTGCAAGCCATGCACAGAAATTCAAATCAAATCTTTTCTTCTCTGGTTTAGTGTAACCCATGCCGATATCTATAAATACCTGAATTTCATCCTATTAAATGTATAGCATGCCACAAAAGTTAAACTTTCAGAACAGAAATAGTCTTTGCTTGGCAGAGGTAACTGTTGTGTCTTGGAGGAATCAGAACGAGATAACCTTTCTGACCTCAATATGGCAATGTGATTGCTGCCTAGATTAATCTTTACTGCTATGACCTGCAATGGGAAAAGGTTTCCAGGTCTAATTCTTACTGCATTAACCACAATGACCTTGGCGGTATTTCCACAGATCCTTTACTACAACTTTATTTAGGGATTGAGGAAGGAATGTATGCAAAACCAAGGGGGTCCAAATCCCTGTACCAATTCCAAATTATTAAATGCATTTTATTTGTATCAGAACCACAATTTCCATAAGAAATAAAGAGCAAAATCATACCATTAAGATATATATATATATATATATATATATATATATATATATATATATATATATATATATATATATATATATATATATATATATATATATACACACACACACACACACACACACACTAGACTGACTATATATATATATATATATATATATATATATATATATATATATATATATATATATATATATATATATCAAATACACTGCCTGAAGTAGATTAGAAATAGTACCACAGGGAATCAGGCCCGGATTAACTCCCTTTGCCGCTTCCGGTTCCTTCAATGCCGCCCCCGCGAGGGGTAAGGATTTTTCGCTGGCAATTTTTTAGGGCAATGGCTGGCGTTATTGCTTCAATCATCCATGGCACCATGGTTGGTATGGTGTCAGGATGATTGAAACGCATTATTTCTATCATTACATTGTAATATAAAATTAAATAGTTCAACTCACCATAATGCAGAATCATTGGGAGCCCTGAGCGTGTCACTTGCCACTATGCCTGCCACCAGATGGAGATGTCACTTGCCACGCTGCCTACCACCAGATGGAGATGTCACTTGCCACATTGCCTGCCACCAGATGGGGATGTCACTTGCCACGCTGCCTGCCATCAGATGGAGATGTCACTTGCCACGCTGCCTGCCACCAGATGGGGATGTCACTTGCCACGCTGCCTGGCTGCCACCAGATGGGGATGTCACTTGCCAAGCTGCCACCAGATAGAGATGTCATTTGCCACGCTGCCACCAGATGGGGATGTCACTTGCCACGCTGCCTGGCTGCCACCAGATGGGGATGTCACTTGCCAAGCTGCCACCAGATAGAGATGTCACTTGCCACGCTGCCACCAGATGGGGATGTCACTTGCCAAGCTGCCTGGCTGCCACCAGATAGAGGAGGGCGGAACAGCGGTGCGGGCAATGAGAGATGTCATTTCTCTCCCCCGCCGCCGCCCTGCTGACATTACTTGTCTCCTCCGCGGCCCGGCAGCAGAGGCACCGCGGCACACAGGTTGGAGACATTTCTTTTCAAAAATGGTGCCGGGCGGCGCAATCACGCTACTGCGCAGGCGCCGCCCGGCCGAGCACGTACGAGCTTTCCCGAGCCCGGCCGGCTTTGGAACGGCGCATGCGCAGTAGTGGGTGGCTCGCGCCCATCCTTTCTACAGGCATAAGTGCCCCTAATGAACATTAACGGGCAGCCCGAAAGGGGGAGGGCGGCCGTGAAGTCGCCGCAGGAGTGGCGCCGCCCCTGCACCACTGCCGCCCCTCGGTGGCCTTGTGGCAAATCCGGCCCTGCACGGAATGCACTGTACAATGTAGATCTCTAGGCTACACTGACTGGATGCTGCAGAGTATATATATATATATATATATATATATATATATATATATATATATATGTTGCCTCCTCATCAGTGCCACCTCATCAGTGCCCTTCAGTGCCATCTCATAAGTGGCCATCAGTGGCGTCTCATCAGTGCCCATCAGTACAGCTTATCAGTGCTGCATATCAGTGTCCATCAGTGCAGCCTATCAGTGTCCATCAGTGCAGCTTTCTCAGTGCACATCAGTGAAGGAGAGAAAATTACTTATTTATAGCATTTTATAACAGAAGCTGGGAAAACTTTTGTGGTGAATAAATACCACCAAAATACATCTCTATCTGTCTCTAAACAATTATAAAAATGTTGTTTGGGTACAGCATTGCATGACCACGCATTTGTCATTCAAAGTGGGGCAGATTGATAGCAGCAGGAGCCAATGTCTGTCACTCAAATGTTGTGAGGAGAGAGCAGGGGGGGGGGGCGGGCTAAGTTGCCCAGTCTATGTCAATAAATGCAGACAGGGCGGCTTGGGAGTGAGCCCATATGGGTGCCCCCATGGATAGGGGCTTTTTATGGGGGCACTTGCCGAAGAGGAGGTGTCTGGAACCATTGCACAGAGCATTTTAATTAAAAAAAACAAAGGTTTAATGTTACTTTAAAGCCCATCCCCAGGCACCATCCTAATGTCTCAGTTGAAGCACATTTTGATGCATTTCTATTTGAGAAATGCATCCAATTAAAACACAAAGGTGTATATCCATCTGTTTTTCTGTGACTTTATAAAGCCATGTTCTACAGACCAGAAAACTAAGATGCATCTGGTTTTCATGCATTGGTTTTTGTTGAAAGGACAATAGTATGTAATGTAAATTACTGTGAACTATATACATTATATCTATCTGTACAGCAGGTGTAACTGTGGTATTATAGTGTACAGTTATTATATTCTATGATATAACAGGATGTATTGTCTATCTAAGTTCAGTGCACTTGTTTGTGCTTAGTTCTTTTTTCATGTTTCGCATGCTGTAAGACATGTACTGATCCTTCATAAAAGCAAAGCTATTGCTACAAACAAATGCTTCCAGCGCATGATTTCAATACTCAGCTAACAGGTCATGGGCCCAGTGCACCCAGCATACCAAGCAGGCACCCAGCAGGCACCCAGGCATCCAGGCACTAGAAATAATTCTACAGTGAGTAGGTGAGTACTGTATACAAGCAGCTGAAAGATGGCAAGTGGCTCAGATCTGATGTTTGCAATTGCAAAGCTGAACAATGCCAATTACCAGCTCTGGAAGTTTAAACTAGAAATGATTCTAAGCAAGGATCACTTCTGGCAAGTGCTCAATACAGACAGACCCACAAACGGAGAGATGGAGGACTGGGACAGAAAGGATAGACAGGCGAAAGAGACTATAAGCCTGCTAGTGAAAGATGACCAGCTTATCCACATAAGAACAGAGAAAACGGCCAAAGGTATGTAGACTTCATTACAAAAACTGCATGAGCGTTCAATCTTCAACAGTAAGCTGTTTCTACTAAGAAAGTTGTATAAGATGAGATTAGAAGAAGGCCAGCAAATGTGTGACCACCTGAATGCTATGCTAGAGATCATAGAGCAGCTACGTGCCATCGGAGAGGACATCAAAGATAACCATATTGTTGCCCTGCTCCTCTGCAGCCTTCCAGAGACATATACTGCTCTTATTAACGCTTTGGAAACCAGACCCGAGCAGGAGCTGACACTGAAGTATGTCAAAGGCAAATTAATTGATGAATATGACAGAAGGAAAGAAAATATGCACCATGATGACAAAGCTCTTAAAATGTACAAAAGCACAAAGTACAACAAAGAAAGCAGAGCCTGTTTTAACTGTAAAAGGACCGGTCAATTAAAAAAGGACTGTTCTATCTTGAAAGCCGAGCAGCAAAAGCTAAATCTATCCACAAAAGAGTCAAAGCAATCACAAAGGAAGCTGCAGACACATCATGGAGTGGCACCTTTAAAGTAACACAAAGCGTCAAGCCATGCGCCTGGTGCATAGACTCAGGTGCGACAAGCCACATGACTAGCAATGAGACCTTCTTCAGAATCATTGATTACAGTGCAAAAGACAATGTTTTCCTAGCAAACAGGAAAAGCATCACTTCAGAAGGCAAAGGCCAGGGCTTCTTGAATTGCATTACACCACAAGGCAAGCAAAGTATCCTTGTAAAGAAAAGTGCTCTATGTTCTAGAACTAGAAGGCAGCCTTCTATCAGTGAAAAGTCTTGCAAGCAATCGTCTAACAGTTAGGTTCCAGAGTGATGAATGCACAATTCACAAAAGTAAGCGATTCCTCGCAAAAGGAAAACTAGATGATCACCTATACAGGCTCATCACTACAGACCAGCAAGCCAATATAGTCTTTAATGACCTACACAGTGCATGTATTCACTTATGGCACAGGCGGCTGGGGCTCAGAAGTGCAGAAGCTATACAGGACATGATAAAGAGAGGCTTATCAGAAGATTTGACAACAGTGCCTTGCACAGTGCTCATGAAATGCAAATGCTGTATTGAAGCAAAAGCCACACGTGCTCCCCTTCCACAGCAGCTCATACACAGTGACGTATGCGGTCCAATGAAAACTCCCACGTCATTCGGGAACAGATAACTACTGACTTTCATTGATGATTCAAAGCTTTTTATTGAAAGATCAACATGTAACAAGTATAATGTATCCGTTAAAGGTTTTTACGTAGTTGCATGTAAAATAAAGAAGCAGGTTATGGCATTGTATTAATGAAACACAGATGGTAAAATTAATGTTAGATAAGTTCTCTATTTATCAAAATGATACAGAATTTTCAGACTGTTTCAATATTAGCTTACATTAATATTGAGAGGATCATTATCAGTTAATGAAAGACAATTAGGTCTATTTGTGTCTGAGTTCTTATGTGTGTGTTAAACATTTGAATCAAGTATATGCATCAAACTACTGAGTGTGATATTTTAAATATATTCCATATCACCTGCTGCTGTTAGGTACCTTATGAAATGATAATAAGAGAGAAATAATTAAGAGAAGAAAAAAGAAAGAAAGAAAATAAATGTAAGGAATTGGGGGGGGGGGGCAGAGGGCATGGGGTGTTCCGAAGGCATAGTCTATTCTTATAGTTTTATCATTGTTGCATATAAAAATGTTAGTTACCATGACGGGAGTACCTGGTGGTCAAAGTTTATAGGTAAACAGTGTGTGATCCATGGTTTCCATAGACCTTCATATCCTTTAAGATTTTCTTTATCTAGGGCTTCCATTTTTGCATACAACAATGACCTATTCATTCTGTGCTTAGTTTCTGCTATGTGCTTAGATTGTAAGCTCTAAGGAGCAGGGCCCTCTGATTCCTACTGTATTAAAGTGTATTGTATTTGTACTGTCTACCCTCAAGTTGTAAAGCGCTATGTAAACTGTTGGCGCTATATAAATCCTGTATAATAATAATAATAATAATAATAATAATAATAATAATAATGTGCTGTATTTAGTAAGGGAGTGCTTTAGTTATTGTCTGTTTCGCGGCCGTCATAAGTTGTATGAATAGCTTGAATTTTTTACGAGTCATGTAATCAGGTTTTATATTTAAAAGGGCAATTTCTGGATCTGGTATTATTGTTGTTTCAAATATTTATGAAGCGAGTAAAAAAACCTTTTTCCAGAATCTTTTTATAATAGAACAATTCCACCACATGTGTATACATATGTTCCTTGTTCTGAACAGCTGCAAAAGCAGAGACCTGAGTAATCAGGCGTGAATTTAGCTATTGTAGCAGGAACCAAATGCCAGCATGAGAGTACCTTGTAGGTGGTTTCAATATCTATTACATTAGGAGAAAAAGATTTGATATTGGAGCAGATTGCAGACCATTCTGTTTTATCTATAGTTCGATCAAGATCTTTTTCCCATTTCACCACATAAGATGGTAATTTAACATCTGATTTAAGAAGCAATGTGGTGTATATTGTTGATATGAGACCTCTGGCAGGAGAGTCTTTCATGCATATATTTTCAAACTTAGTAAAATCATCTACAGAGTCATCAATGCTTAGGAAAGGAATACAAAAGTTCTTAATTTGAAGGTAACAAAATATTTCTGATTGGGGGAGCCTTGCATAAGTCTGGGAAGGGACGGATTGTTGTATTTAGGATCATGTGATGTAAACATGTTATACCTGCTTTGGACCAAGCCCAAAAAGATCTGGGATAAGTCCATGCTGGATAGAAAGCTGTTTTTTTGAGAAAAGATAGAAGTGGATTATGTTTGGATTGCAGACCATGAGAGATTTTGAGTCTATCCCAGATAGCTAGAGAATGTTAAGTGATTGGGTTTTTTAAAGTTTTATGATCTATGGGACGTAACCATAAAATATTGTGTATGGAGAGAGGGTCACAATCTATTGCTTCGATGGTAACCCACAGGGGAATCTCAGTTTTGGAGTGATATTTTATGAATTGTGCTAGTTGAGCGGCTTTATAATATAATGAAATGTTTGGAAACCCTAGTACACCACGGATTTTGGGAAGGAATACGTTTTCTCTACATTATAAAACAAAAAATTCCGCGCTAGAAGCACAAAAGAATAAGCAGCAGTAAACAGTGCGACAACACCAACAAAACAGAAAAAAATAATAAACTGCGCTAAACAAAGATTATGTGTGTTGGGGTGAGTTGATAGTGTGATCTATCACCAACTATAATGTAATACAAATAAATAAAGTCCAAATTCCCAAAGTGGTAGGTATTCAGTATAAATGAGGATGCTGATCCAAATGAGCTATGATTGCTCTTACCAGAACTCCAACGATATGAGCGGATGGCAAAAAACCCTTGCCAGGGCCTCTGGGGTATTGGACCAATCAGCACCGTCCGTGGTCAGATCAAAATCCCCTCAATGGATACAGGAAAGAAGCAAACACAAGAAAAACTGGCCATAGTGTAGTATGTTAAATGCTGGACATAGACATACGAACATACCAATCACCCAGGTGTGCACATAAAAACAGCCAAAAAAAACGGGGGGGAGGGAAGTGAAAAACCCCACCACCGTGGCTGTAGATTGTGCTTACCGACTCACGGTGATACACAGGCTTTAAGTAGGTTAGAAGCTGTCATATAGCTGGCAAGGAGCACCTTAATATGTCCTCATTACCCGGAGTCCACATCATCAGTAAACCACCCAGAATATAAATGATAAACTCTCCATGGTGAAGTACGTTTAAAAACAGATTTAATAAATAAAGTATTGCACTTACAGAATAAAAGCACTTATATCGCATAAGCATATGTCGCCGGCCGGCATACAAGCATGGTAGCGAAGCTCGTCCTACTTCCTGGTCTCGTGGTAGCGTCGCTGCGTGCGTACCCAGACGCGTTTCGTCATCAAAAGGACGTTCTCAATGGGGACGAGCAACGCAGTGAGCCACCACCAATAAATAGACATCCAAGCCTCGTTCTGAGTTGCGAGCGCGAGGACGCCATCTTAAATGTGGGCAAACGCCTAAATTATCCCTGAAGCGTGTACTTAGCTAATATGCACACAATATCAACAGGAACAAGTTGAAACACCATAATGGCTATGGGCAAGTGCCCCGACCGCTAGGGAATGGGCGAAAAGCGCGCCCCAACTCAGGGTACGTGAAAAACCACCATCGGGCCCAAAAATTCATAACAATTTGGAAAAAATATGAAAGTTTATTATCGTGAAATGAAAAACAAAGATTAAATAAATAAATAAAAATGAAAAATGAAAAATACAAAGTGATACCACATACCTAAATGTGAAAAATGGCCAAATCAAATCTTAACTAACACATGTGGACCACAAAATCCCCTTATAATAGAGCTCATAATAAGAGGGAATAAATATTGTAGGGGTATATTCCAACTCCCAACAGTATATAAATGTGATCATTAAAAAATAAAGAAGAAAAATGGGGAAAAAAATATTAGAGCACATTCAGTTCCTGTGAATAACAACCGGAAATGAAAACAAAAATATTACTTCCCAAACCTAAAATATGATAAAGTGTTGCCTGTCTATAAGCAAATTACATCGATTAATAAACATGGCGTCCTCTAGCAAGCATCCCAGAACGGATACACTTCTCACATATATGTATATAAAAAAATATAGATAAAAGATACAATAAAATCACATCATGAGTTATCTATAAATGCGTTCACATCCATATCGATGTTTAACCCATAAGGTGTATATGTCCTTAACCTATGGATCCAGCTCATCTCAAGCTGGGATATACCCCTAATTAATGCACTGCCCCTCCAATGGGGTCTAAACTTGTCTATCCCTAAAAAGAGGGTTCCTGAGGGGTCCCTATCATGCACCAATAAGTAGTGCTTAGACACTGAATGATTCCTGAACCCCGTGATAATATTAGTAATGTGTTCGTTAAGTCGCACCTGGAGAGGGCGCTTAGTCCTGCCCACATATTGAAGGCCACATGGGCACTGCAACAAATAAACGACCCTCTCCGTGGTGCAAGTAACGAACGGCTTAATGTTGTGCGTTTCTCCTGTACTAGTAGAGGTAAAAAACGTAGTCCTTCTATGAGAACATGCATTTAACTTACAAACCCTGCATTTTCTGCACTGATAAAAACCGGTCAATTGGTCAAAGAACGTTGGTTTAGTAATTGGAGGATTTAAAATATTGGGGGCCAACTGATGGCGTACCGAGGGTGCTCCCCTAAAAACGACACGAGGCCTATCTGGCAAGATGTTATTGAGGGTTGTGTCACTCTTGATTACATGCCAATGCTTGTATATTAAGTTTTTTATGTTATGATGTTGTAAAGAAAAGGATGTGACAAAAGGGACCCCTAGATCAAACTGGCCTCTATCCACAGAACTCCTCTCCACCAGCAGATCGTCTCTATTAACAAGTTGTACATTCTCAAGAGTCTTAACAAGAGAATCCTTCGGGTAACCCTTTTCCAAAAATCTCTCAGTGAGGATTCCGGCCTGTGCATCAAAATCTGCATGGCTGGAGCAGTTCCTTTTAATCCGAAGATATTGACTCTTTGGGATCGACTCCAGCCATGGACGATAATGGCAACTGTCAACTGGTATGAACGAATTCCTATCCGTCTCCTTGAAAAAAGTAGAGGTAATCAATCTATTACCATCCACAGAGATTCTGAGGTCCAGAAAATTAATAGTAGTCTGGCTCCTCTCATAGTTCAACTTAATCCCAATAGAATTGGCATTAAGGGTGGCTAAAAAACCATCTAGGGCCGAGAGCTCGCCATTCCATAGGAGGAGGATGTCATCTATATATCTAGCCCACAGGACCAAATGGGGAGTGTCCCTGGCATAGATGACATCCTCCTCCCATTTCCCCATAAAGAGGTTGGCGAGGCTAGGGGCGTATTTAGCCCCCATAGCCACCCCCACATCCTGTCTGTAAAACTTATTTCCAAACCAAAAATAATTATGAGAGGCGGCATACCTCAATAAATCCATCAAGAATGATATTTGAACCTGAGCAAGATTGGAATCCCTAATCAAATAATGTTCAACTGCCTGAAAACCCAATTGATGTGAGATATTAGTATATAAGGAAGTCACATCTGCGGTGATCAACCACATTCCTGCCTGGTACTGTACTCCCTTAAGCAATCGAATAATGTGTCTGGAATCCTTAACATATGAGGGCAAACTCTGTACTAGAGGTTGCAAAAAGAAATCAATGTATCTGCCCACCCGGGACGTCAGGGAATCAATCCCACTGACAATGGGGCGTCCCGGGGGCAGATAGGATTTTTATGTAATTTAGGTAGGTAGTAGATGGTGGGGGTACGTGGGGCTGTAGGTATTAAGTATAGGCCTTCTTTCTCCGTCAGGACCCCCATCTGCCTACCCCTTCTAACCAACGACTTCAATGACTTCAAATATTTTACTTTGGGGTCAGAGGGGAGAGGTGTATACGTGGTGGTATCATTCAGGATTTTTTGCATCTCATTAATGTAGTCCTGTCGATCTAAAACAACGATCCCCCCCCCCTTATCCGCTGGTCTAATGACCAAATCCTTGTTGTTACATAGGGAATTCAAACCCTCCTGCAGGGTTGTATTGAGTCTGGCTTTTTTAACTTCTAATTGTTCCAAATCCCTAAGGATACCATCTCTGAAAACCCGCAAAGCCGGTGCTAAAGCGCCAGGGGGATTGAACAAAGAGGCATTCCTCAATCCTGAGTGGGTAATCCCCATATCATGGACCTCAACATTACTGATGGGACGGTTAGCCATGTATCTTTTTATATTTAGTTTTCTGACAAATTTATGAATATCCATGAAAGTTTGGAATTTATTAAGTTTAGTGGGGGGGACAAATTTAAGCCTCTTATCCAATATTGCTTTTTCAGAACCAGTTAGTACTTTAGAGCTGAGATTAAAAATCCCAGTGCCAACTACATTCTGGGTTTTTTGGGCGGCTCGTATCCGCCTCCCCCCTCTGACTCCTCTCCTCTTTCTCCCAACCTTTTGATACCCTGATTTGGTTTTTGAAAACCCCAACAGTTGGAATCCATAGATGCAGAAGCACCCATGGGGGGCATTTGTCCACTAGAAGTGGGGTATGGCAAAGTGGGGGTGTTACCTCCACTTGGGTTAAAGTTCCTATCTGGGCCCTCTCTATCTTGCAAAGGGAAAAAGGAATTAGAAATGGGTATATTAGCCTCCCATTCTGTTTCCGTCGGGAACTCTGATCCTCCTTGCGAGTAGTCAGGGTAGCCCCTACCATGAGCCCTCCAATCATCGTATTGGTTCGTAGGGCGCCCTCTACCCCTTTGATTATAGTAAGGGCCCCATCCTCTCCCTCTCTGGGGAGGTGGTGTCCTATATTGGGACCCATACCCTTGCTGGTACATCATGGGGTTATGATCCAAGGGTTGAGGGAATCTAGGAGGTCCATTATGTCTTGGTTGTCCCCTAAGGGAACCCCTATAGTTAGCATTGTTTGTTCTATGGGGAGATTGCCTATGTTGTTCATTCCCCACTTTATGTGTCGATTTCGTATAGGGTGCCCCCCGTTTATTCAGATTATGTGGCACCACTGAAGGGGCCCCACCTGAATAATTGGTTTCCACCGCTATGCCAATCTCCATACCGGTGTCGTTTTGTTTGGCTAAATCCTCCAAGAGTTTTTTCTGCCAATCAAACACGACCTTACCATGATAGTCCGTGAGGTCCCTATTGAATTTTTTCTTTTTCTTAATTCTTTGATCCTTATCTTCTTTTTCAAGAATTTTTAGAAGATTCTGGGATTTGGCCAGATAATCCTCGCTCCCCATAAGGGGGTGTAGTTTCTCTCTAATGGTCTTAATCTCTTCATCAAACTTAGTTAGCTTAATGGTTTTCCTTTCTATCAAGAATCTAATTAGAGAGAGACCGGCTTGATTGAAGTATTTAAACCAACCCTCTAAATCCACATCTCCCTTTTGAGGTGCCACATCCCACCTAAGGCTTCGGGGGACCATTGAATGTTTGATATAAGTTTCCAAATAGGCTATATCCCATTTGGTATGGTTCTCGGACACCATAAGGTTCTTAAGTCTCATAAAGGTTCCTCCCATATCACTATCATCACTGCTGTAAGCCTCAAAAACCCCTTCAACATTAACCACATTAGTGGCACGAAACTCAAACACATCCATAGCTCTGTGTTAATGAACAACACCAATAATACCCAGCTGCAGAAAATAGGTCAAAATACAATATAAAACAAAAAATTCCGCGCTAGAAGCACAAAAGAATAAGCAGCAGTAAACGGTGCGACAACACCAACAAAACAGAAAAAAATAATAAACTGCGCTAAACAAAGATTATGTGTGTTGGGGTGAGTTGATAGTGTGATCTATCACCAACTATAATGTAATACAAATAAATAAAGTCCAAATTCCCAAAGTGGTAGGTATTCAGTATAAATGAGGATGCTGATCCAAATGAGCTATGATTGCTCTTACCAGAACTCCAACGATATGAGCGGATGGCAAAAAACCCTTGCCAGGGCCTCTGGGGTATTGGACCAATCAGCACCGTCCGTGGTCAGATCAAAATCCCCTCAATGGATACAGGAAAGAAGCAAACACAAGAAAAACTGGCCATAGTGTAGTATGTTAAATGCTGGACATAGACATACGAACATACCAATCACCCAGGTGTGCACATAAAAACAACCAAAAAAAACGGGGGGGAGGGAAGTGAAAAACCCCACCACCGTGGCTGTAGATTGTGCTTACCGACTCACGGTGATACACAGGCTTTAAGTAGGTTAGAAGCTGTCATATAGCT
Organism: Lithobates septentrionalis; assembly: GCA_037952835.1. NCBI lineage: Eukaryota > Metazoa > Chordata > Amphibia > Anura > Ranidae > Lithobates > Lithobates septentrionalis. Next base: position 4,095,926 of record JBBDGP010001543.1, on the reverse strand, counting down.
GGCAAGGAGCACCTTAATACGTCCTCATTACCCGGAGTCCACATCATCAGTAAACCACCCAGAATATAAATGATAAACTCTCCATGGTGAAGTACGTTTAAAAACAGATTTAATAAATAAAGTATTGCACTTACAGAATAAAAGCACTTATATCGCATAAGCATATGTCGCCGGCCAGCATACAAGCATGGTAGCGAAGCTCGTCCTACTTCCTGGTCTCGTGGTAGCGTCGCTGCGTGCGTACCCAGACGCGTTTCGTCATCAAAAGGACGTTCTCAATGGGGACGAGCAACGCAGTGAGCCACCACCAATAAATAGACATCCAAGCCTCGTTCTGAGTTGCGAGCGCGAGGACGCCATCTTAAATGTGGGCAAACGCCTAAATTATCCCTGAAGCGTGTACTTAGCTAATATGCACACAATATCAACAGGAACAAGTTGAAACACCATAATGGCTATGGGCAAGTGCCCCGACCGCTAGGGAATGGGCGAAAAGCGCGCCCCAACTCAGGGTACGTGAAAAACCACCATCGGGCCCAAAAATTCATAACAATTTGGAAAAAATATGAAAGTTTATTATCGTGAAATGAAAAACAAAGATTAAATAAATAAATAAAAATGAAAAATGAAAAATACAAAGTGATACCACATACCTAAATGTGAAAAATGGCCAAATCAAATCTTAACTAACACATGTGGACCACAAAATCCCCTTATAATAGAGCTCATAATAAGAGGGAATAAATATTGTAGGGGTATATTCCAACTCCCAACAGTATATAAATGTGATCATTAAAAAATAAAGAAGAAAAATGGGGAAAAAAATATTAGAGCACATTCAGTTCCTGTGAATAACAACCGGAAATGAAAACAAAAATATTACTTCCCAAACCTAAAATATGATAAAGTGTTGCCTGTCTATAAGCAAATTACATCGAATAATAAACATGGCGTCCTCTAGCAAGCATCCCAGAACGGATACACTTCTCACATATATGTATATAAAAAAATATAGATAAAAGATACAATAAAATCACATCATGAGTTATCTATAAATGCGTTCACATCCATATCGATGTTTAACCCATAAGGTGTATATGTCCTTAACCTATGGATCCAGCTCATCTCAAGCTGGGATATACCCCTAATTAATGCACTGCCCCTCCAATGGGGTCTAAACTTGTCTATCCCTAAAAAGAAGGTTCCTGAGGGGTCCCTATCATGCACCAATAAGTAGTGCTTAGACACTGAATGATGCTCGTCCTACTTCCTGGTCTCGTGGTAGCGTCGCTGCGTGCGTACCCAGACGCGTTTCGTCATCAAAAGGACGTTCTCAATGGGGACGAGCAACGCAGTGAGCCACCACCAATAAATAGACATCCAAGCCTCGTTCTGAGTTGCGAGCGCGAGGACGCCTGTGGGCTAGATATATAGATGACATCCTCCTCCTATGGAATGGCGAGCTCTCGGCCCTAGATGGTTTTTTAGCCACCCTTAATGCCAATTCTATTGGGATTAAGTTGAACTATGAGAGGAGCCAGACTACTATTAATTCTCTGGACCTCAGAATCTCTGTGGATGGTAATAGATTGATTACCTCTACTTTTTTCAAGGAGACGGATAGGAATTCGTTCATACCAGTTGACAGTTGCCATTATCGTCCATGGCTGGAGTCGATCCCAAAGAGTCAATATCTTCGGATTAAAAGGAACTGCTCCAGCCATGCAGATTTTGATGCACAGGCCGGAATCCTCACTGAGAGATTTTTGGAAAAGGGTTACCCGAAGGATTCTCTTGTTAAGACTCTTGAGAATGTACAACTTGTTAATAGAGATGATCTGCTGGTGGAGAGGAGTTCTGTGGATAGAGGCCAGTTTGATCTAGGGATCCCTTTTGTCACATCCTTTTCTTTACAACATCATAACATAAAAAACTTAATATACAAGCATTGGCATGTAATCAAGAGTGACACAACCCTCAATAACATCTTGCCAGATAGGCCTCGTGTCGTTTTTAGGGGAGCACCCTCGGTACGCCATCAGTTGGCCCCCAATATTTTAAATCCTCCAATTACTAAACCAACGTTCTTTGACCAATTGACCGGTTTTTATCAGTGCAGAAAATGCAGGGTTTGTAAGTTAAATGCATGTTCTCATAGAAGGACTACGTTTTTTACCTCTACTAGTACAGGAGAAACGCACAACATTAAGCCGTTCGTTACTTGCACCACGGAGAGGGTCGTTTATTTGTTGCAGTGCCCGTGTGGCCTTCAATATGTGGGCAGGACTAAGCGCCCTCTCCAGGTGCGACTTAACAAACACATTACTAATATTATCACGGGGTTCAGGAATCATTCAGTGTCTAAGCACTACTTATTGGTGCATGATAGGGACCCCTCAGGAACCCTCTTTTTAGGGATAGACAAGTTTAGACCCCATTGGAGGGGCAGTGCATTAATTAGGGGTATATCCCAGCTTGAGATGAGCTGGATCCATAGGTTAAGGACATATACACCTTATGGGTTAAACATCGATATGGATGTGAACGCATTTATAGATAACTCATGATGTGATTTTATTGTATCTTTTATCTATATTTTTTTATATACATATATGTGAGAAGTGTATCCGTTCTGGGATGCTTGCTAGAGGACGCCATGTTTATTATTCGATGTAATTTGCTTATAAACAGGCAACACTTTATCATATTTTAGGTTTGGGAAGTAATATTTTTGTTTTCATTTCCGGTTGTTATTCACAGGAACTGAATGTGCTCTAATATTTTTTTCCCCATTTTTCTTCTTTATTTTTTAATGATCACATTTATATACTGTTGGGAGTTGGAATATACCCCTACAATATTTATTCCCTCTTATTATGAGCTCTATTATAAGGGGATTTTGTGGTCCACATGTGTTAGTTAAGATTTGATTTGGCCATTTTTCACATTTAGGTATGTGGTATCACTTTGTATTTTTCATTTTTATTTATTTATTTAATCTTTGTTTTTCATTTCACGATAATAAACTTTCATATTTTTTCCAAATTGTTATGAATTTTTGGGCCCGATGGTGGTTTTTCACGTACCCTGAGTTGGGGCGCGCTTTTCGCCCGTTCCCTAGCGGTCGGGGCACTTGCCCATAGCCATTATGGTGTTTCAACTTGTTCCTGTTGATATTGTGTGCATATTAGCTAAGTACACGCTTCAGGGATAATTTAGGCGTTTGCCCACATTTAAGATGGCGTCCTCGCGCTCGCAACTCAGAACGAGGCTTGGATGTCTATTTATTGGTGGTGGCTCACTGCGTTGCTCGTCCCCATTGAGAACGTCCTTTTGATGATGAAACGCGTCTGGGTACGCACGCAGCGACGCTACCACGAGACCAGGAAGTAGGACGAGCTTCGCTTCCATGCTTGTATGCCGGCCGGCGACATATGCTTATGCGATATAAGTGCTTTTATTCTGTAAGTGCAATACTTTATTTATTAAATCTGTTTTTAAACGTACTTCACCATGGAGAGTTTATCATTTATATTCTGGGTGGTTTACTGATGATGTGGACTCCGGGTAATGAGGACGTATTAAGGTGCTCCTTGCCAGCTATATGACAGCTTCTAACCTACTTAAAGCCTGTGTATCACCGTGAGTCGGTAAGCACAATCTACAGCCACGGTGGTGGGGTTTTTCACTTCCCTCCCCCCCGTTTTTTTTGGTTGTTTTTATGTGCACACCTGGGTGATTGGTATGTTCGTATGTCTATGTCCAGCATTTAACATACTACACTATGGCCAGTTTTTCTTGTGTTTGCTTCTTTCCTGTATCCATTGAGGGGATTTTGATCTGACCACGGACGGTGCTGATTGGTCCAATACCCCAGAGGCCCTGGCAAGGGTTTTTTGCCATCCGCTCATATCGTTGGAGTTCTGGTAAGAGCAATCATAGCTCATTTGGATCAGCATCCTCATTTATACTGAATACCTACCACTTTGGGAATTTGGACTTTATTTATTTGTATTACATTATAGTTGGTGATAGATCACACTATCAACTCACCCCAACACACATAATCTTTGTTTAGCGCAGTTTATTACGTTTTCTCTACATATTCGTGGTTTGAGTTTCCCCCAAGTAGATTTTATAAATTTTTGTTGTATTATTCTAAGGAAATAGGCGGTGATGTGTACTGGAAGAACTCTGAAAAGGTATAGGAATTTAGGAAGTATGGCCATCTTTATTATATTTATTTTCCCAACCCATGAAATCGGTATAGATGACCATTTTAAAAGCAAGTTTGTAGTTAATTTTAGTAAAGAAGGATAGTTGGCGGAAAATAAATCCAAGTGGCTGGCAGTGAGCTGGATACCCAGATAATGAATGCTATGTGTAGCCCATTTAAAAGGTAATGATGCTTGTACAATTAATTCTTCTGCAGTGGTTAACGACATGTTCAGTGCTGTAGATTTTTGAGTATTAACCATAAGGTGTTTTGATAGCACTGGACACCTCTTCAACCAATACAGGTTTCTCTAGTAGCTCTAACTGTGTTGTGGATAATGGGGGGAGGGAAATGTGGGAAAATAACTCATCTGCTTTGGATGTATCCAGCTCAGTGTAAGAAGAATAAAAAATGTTTAAATGTGTTTTAAAATTTTGAAGCATTTTCCTTCGGTTATTGGAGTATATATCTTTAGATATTTTGAGGCGAATAGGTTTAGTGGGAGACTTGTGATATTTGAGCATGCAGGCTAATAGAATTTGTGGTTTATTAGCTTTCATGTAAAAATTGTGGCATGATCGATTGATCGTTTTATCTGCTGATTCTGTATATTCCACGTAAAACTGGTTTGTGAGCTTCCCACAAAGTGAGCAAGGATATATCAGGGGTATAGTTGTCTACAATGTATTCTTTCAGTGCAAGTTCAATATTAAGTTTGTGTTTTTAAGTAGGTAATCTCTAAGAAGCCAAGTTGGATCATGTGTTTTTGGAATGGTAGAGGCTATAGTGGTAAGTATTGCACTATGATCCGACCATGGGATTGGTAAAATTTTGGATGTTAGGATTTCAGGCACCATACCTGTAGTTAGGAATATGTGGTCTATTCATGAGAATGAGCGATTGGGATGTGAATAATGGGTAAATTGTCTTTTAGTTGGATTCAGTTCACGCCAGGAGTCTACTAAATTAAGTTTTGTAATAAGTTGTGAAAAGGATTATTATTAGGGACTATTAGGGACATTTGATTGAGATATAGGTGATTTGTCTAGACAGGTAAAGAGAGTTAGATTGGAATCTCCACATAAAAGTAACGTTCCTATTTTATTTAATTTGATTACCTGTAAAAGGTGAGAGAGGAACGAAGTAGGACTTTTGTTGGGGGCATAATATGTTATGGCAGTATCATGCAAATATCCTGTTAGAATCAGATATCGCCCTTCCGGTTCTTTAATCTCCTTTAATATGATATGTGATATATGTAATTTGATTGCGTTGTAATACTTGTAGTAAGGGTTTTAAGGCCCTTATTTTATTCATTGTAAGTTGGGACAAGTCTGCAAAAAGCTGGTAGTTATGTCCTTGGAAGTTAAGAGTTTCTTTATTCCTTGCTGCAGATAGTAGTTGTTCTTTTGTTCTCTAGAAATGAAACTTTGCAATGATATCGCAGGGCTGACCATCAGATTTTTTAGGTGTTAGGGCTCTATGAACCCTGTCCATTTCCAGACGGTCTATCGGGATGGCTGGTTGTAGTTCCTGAAAAAGTGCTATCATTGTAGGTTGTAAGTCAATTACAGTTTCAAGAATACCTCTAATATGCAAATTAGAGCATCTTGTCTGTAATGTTGCATTTTCCTCTTTAAGGTTGTCAATTTCATTATAGCATTCTACATTGTTAATTTCTAAGTCATCTACTCTGGTTTCAAGTGTGGATAAGCGCAGACCCAGCTCTCTTATTTCCTTAGTAAGGCTAGTGGTAATATGGTCAGCGGTGCTTTTCAATGTTTTTGAAGCATTTTTTTCTATTTGTTTCAGTGTAACTGGTGAGGTAATTTTGTTCTGAGGTGAATCTTCCAAATACTCACAGTGTACTTCAGAATCATATGGAGCAGCCTGTGTGACAGTATATGCCTTTAAGTTGATATCAGTGGACTGTGGACACAAATTGATATATTTTATGTGCGGGTGTTTGGCGAACACCTGCCGTTATTCGGCTTTATCGTTCTTTCAGAGAGCAGAGCTTCAGGCGGGCATGTCTGCTCTGCTTGGCTCCGCCCCTCGGCTCCTACCCTGTTTCAGGTTTCTCATGCTGTAAGACATGATCTGTAATCCTCCATAAAAGCAAAGCTATTGCTGCAAACAAGAAGCTTCCAGCGCATGATTTCAATTCTCAGCTAACACTTTTAACACACATTGTCATGTATTTTCATGTGCTTTTCTCTAATTATATGCTCATCATCTAGCAAGGTTTGAAAAGAGCTTGCCCTTTTCCAAATGTAGCTAGGCCAAGCAACCTAAAAAAACACTCAATTATAAATGAATCCTCCTGGTTTCCTGTGTATTTATAAAAACGTTCTGAAGACTAGGAAACTTTCATGCGTTTATGCACATTTTCATTGTACGCTTTTATGAAATATGTGCTCAGCATCTATGGAGGTGTGCGAAAAGCCTGTAATTTTCCAAATGTAACTAGGTCAAGAGCAACCTGGCCTATTGCCAGGGAAGGGTCTGTGATTATAGTACATAAAGACATATACTGTATATAGTGTATATTTTCATGTGCTCCCTTTGACTGGGCACAGTGAGGGCAGTGTGTGATACATACAAAATAGAATACAATTATATATAGAACATACAAATTTCCATTATAGAAGGGGTAGGGAATTCATGAGAAAAATGTACAGAACTATTCACAAAGGAACAATTGCTCCCTTTTTAGAAGAAGTCCACTTTTCCTTCCTCCTGCACAAACTTGGTTGTCTCAGCATGGCACCTGCTGCTCACTCTTAGGGAGACTAACAGTTTTGTGTTAGCTCAGTAAAGGCCATTACAGGCAGGAACTCCCAGTCCCTTGACAAAATAGTGCAGTGAGCAAACAGCATGGCATTCCTCCTTGTGCTTCCCTGTGGTCACTGATCCCAGTTCCACTTGATTGCAGAAAATGCTAGCCCGCCTGGCTGCCACCAGCCCCTCCTCCCTGCTCTCCTGACTGACTTTCTGCCCCAATCCTGCCCGACTGGCACACTTCCATGGAGATTTCCCAGGGCAAGGATGAAGACTAAGCCCACTGCTGTCTTTAGAGAGCACTGTTACAGCTGATAGTCTCTCCCCTTGTGTTGTCCCTACTCAGTGCTTAACTCTACTCACTGTTTGTGTTTTCTCTGTCTGGCCGCCTCTCCTTAAGGTTCTCCTCTATCTGCCTCCTGTGGTGGGATCTTTCAAGGCCAGCTATCCTGAGCCTACCCTATCCTGAGCCTCCAGCCCAAGGTATCGCCCCTCCCCAGCAGGGGGGTTCCCTCAAGGGCCACTGAAAGCATCTCTTCAGCACTCAATCTCCATCTTCCACCCGACTCTCCAGCTGGAATGGCCCATGTCTATTTATCGGGCTGTCTCTGCCCCCTGCTAGCCCACTTCTGGGGATTGGCTGAGGCCCCATAAATATTCATGGCAGCTCCTTCTAACCCCCACCCTCTAGTTCTAGTTCTAGAATGTTTTCCATCCTTCCAGACACCAGGGGGAGACACCTGAGAGCTGCCAGGATGACTCATCCAGCCCTGGCCTCTAGTAACCCTGACCCAATTCAATAGGTTATTCCTGGCCAAGATATGTTTTTCCCTACTCTTAAACTAGTAGCACGCACTAGAGGCATCTACATCTTCATAGATAGGTAGTTGGAACCTGGTGCTTGTCTGGAGGCAATAGCTTGTGAAGCCTGTGGCCACGGCCTCATGTGCTACACTACACTCTCCTCCTGAGTAAGCTATTCTGCTCTTCTGCAGCTGCAGTTCTCAATCGGGTACTGTCAAGGCGGGGGATCTGGGGATGGGTGTAGCCAGGCCCGGATTTACTCCCTTTGCCGCCCCAAGGCCAGGTCCTTCAATGCCGCCCCCCGCGAGGGGTAAGGATTTTTCGCAGGCAATTTTTTAGGGCAATGGCTGGCGTTATTGCTTCAGTCATCCCCAGCACCCTGGTTGGTATGGTGTCAGGATGATTGAAACACATTATTTCTATCATTACATTGTAATATAAAATGAAATAGTTCAACTCACCATAATGCAGAATCATTGGGAGCCCTGAGCGTGTCACTTGCCACTATGCCTGCCACCAGATGGAGATGTCACTTGCCACGCTGCCTACCACCAGATGGAGATGTCACTTGCCACGCTGCCTGCCACCAGATGGGGATGTCACTTGCCACGCTGCCTGCCACCAGATGGGGATGTCACTTGCCACGCTACCTGCCACCAGATGAAAATGTCACTTGCCATGCTGCCTGCCACCAGATGGGGATGTCACTTGCCACGCTGCCTGCCACCAGATGGGGATGTCACTTGCCACGCTGCCTGCCACCAGATGGGGATGTCACTTGCCACGCTGCCTGGCTGCCACCAGATGGGGATGTCACTTGCCAAGCTGCCACCAGATAGAGATGTCACTTGCCACTCTGCCACTAGATAGGGATGTCACTTGCCACGCTGCCTGGCTGCCACCAGATGGGGATGTCACTTGTCAAGCTGCCACCAGATAGAGATGTCACTTGCCACGCTGCCACCAGATGGGGATGTCACTTGCAAAGCTGCCTGGCTGCCACCAGATGGAGGAGGGTGGAACAGCGGTGCGGGCAATGAGAGATGTCATCTCTCTCCCCCGCCGCCGCCCTGCTGACATTACTTGTCTCCTCCGTGGCCTGGCAGCAGAGGCGCCGCGGCACACAGGTCTGAGACATTTCTTTTAAAAAATGGCGCCGGGCGGCGCAATCACGCTACTGCGCATGCGCCGCCCGGCCGAGCACGTACGAGCTTTCCCGAGCCCGGCCGGCTTCGGAACAGCGCATGCGCAGTAGTGGGCAGCTCGAGGCCATCTTTTCTATGGGCACCAGTGCCCCTAATGAACATTAACAGGCAGCCCGAAAGGGGGAGGCCTGGCCTCGGTGGCCTTGTGGCAAATCCGGCCCTGGGTGTAGCGCACTCCTGAACCTTGCACTCTGTATGCAGCGCATCTCTTAACCCTGCACTCTGTATGCAGTGCACCCCTGAAATTTAGCTCATTGAGATGCCCCCTGTGAAACTTGACATGTCGAGTTAAAATTGCCACACTATGAAGCTAAGCATCAAGGCCATGGCAATGTGTACTCAGCCAAGCAGCTGCTATTTTCATTTAGAGGTAGGTGGTCAGGAAGTGGTTCTGTTTAATCATCCTCTTTTAGGCCACTCCCGCTATTAGACGTGATCTGGTCATACCCATTGCTCTCTTTGGCATGCATAAAAGAACTTGTTTTTCAAATGTATCCCAGCAGGGTGGCTGATAATTTGTCATGCTGTGTTGACTTTTTAAATGTAAACCAGGCCAACTACCTGTATTGTCTGTGCTTACAGATTGTGTTTATACTGTTAATATATTGATTGTTTTAGTTTCTAATGGGAGTTCTGTCATTTTTTTCAGGTTGCCAGTAAAAATATGCTCTGTCAGTAAATTTCCCTTGTTCTGTCAGTAGAAAAATTTGCGGGAGGTTGGCAACCCTGCTCCCTATCCCAGGCTTTACCAACCCCTGGCTAAACAGACTGTTGCCAGAAGTTTGAAGAAACCTATGTGGTCTTGCAAGTGCCTAAAACATGTATGAATGTGCTGCATGTCAACAAGAAACTTTCTCCTCACTGACTCACAACAAAAGTTCCTCAAAGTCTGGGAACACTGGCTTGAATATGCAATTCTTACCTTTTATTATTTTTATACAGCATTTATATAGCGCCATAAGCACTTTACAATATAAAGGGAGACAATACAGCAACAATACAACTCAATACGAGAGGGTTAGGAGAGACCTGCTGCTGCGGGCTTAGATCTAATAGGGAGGGGCTGGTGAAACAAAAGGTAATAACTGAGAGGGATGAACTGATGGGGGAAATAGAACATTTGGTTATTAGCTGAAGGCAAGATAGGCTTCCCTGAAGAGATGAGTCCTCAGGGATGGCCTAAAAGTGGACAGAGTAGGAGACAGCAAACAGATTGGAGTAGTGAGTGCCAGAGGATGGGAGAAGCTCTGGAGATGAGCATGGCAGGAGGAGACAAGGGAGCTAGAAAGCAGGAGGTCTTGGGAGGATATGTTTGGGTGATATTTGGTGACAAGATTGGTGATGTAGCTCGGGGCAGAATTGTAAATGGCTTTGTATGTTAGTGTTTTGAATTTTATGCGTTTGGCCAGTGTAGGCAGGGACGATCCTGGCCGGGGTGCACGGGGTGCACCGCCCCCCAGCGCTGGATTTCTTTTCAGAAGAGGGGCGCCGAGCTAGAATCGCCGGCGTCTAGCTGTGGAACAGAGAGTGACGTCACTCAGGGACGCCGCGGCCGCCCCAGCATTCCTTGCACGCCGCCTCCACGGCTAGTAAAGAAGCTCGGAGCTGAGAGCTCCGCCCACCTCAGCCATCTTCTCAGACAGCGTGAGCGTGGCTAAGAGGGAGCGGAGCCGGAGCGGACTAGACTAGTGCCTGGCTGGCTGGTCTACCGTCTGAAGAAGACCGAGAGAAGAGAAGACAGAAGGAACAGGAAGAAATCCTCCCGGAGAGAGCAGATCTGTGGCTGCCTGCCTCCCTGTCCCTGCACTGCACCAGGCGTCCAGGCTGGTCAAGGAAGGAAGTAAGTAGTCTGTGCTGCCCATCAAACACAGCTACTGTTGTGCCCATCAAAAGCTGCCACTCTGTGCATCAAAAGCTGCCACTCTGCCCATCAAAAGCTGCCACTCTGCCCATCAAAAGCTGCCACTCTGCCCATCAAAAGCTGCCACTCTGCCCATCAAAAGCTGACACTGTGCCCATCAAAAGCTGACACTGTGCCCATCAGACACAGCCACTGTTGTGCCCATCAAAAGCTGACACTCTGCCCATCAAAAACTGCCACTCTGCCCATCAAAAACTGCCACTCTGCCCATCAAAAGCTGACACTGTGCCCATCAAAAACTGCCACTCTGCCCATCAAAAGCTGACACTGTGCCCATCAAAAGCTGACACTGTGCCCATCAGACACGGCCACAGTTGTGCCCATCAAAAACTGCCACTCTGCCCATCAAAAGCTGCCACTCTGCCCATCAAAAGCTGACACTGTGCCCATCAAAAGCTGACACTGTGCCCATCAAAAGCTGCCACTCTGCCCATCAAAAGCTGCCACTCTGCCCATCAAAAGCTGCCACTCTGCCCATCAAAAGCTGCCACTCTGCCCATCAAAAGCTGACACTGTGCCCATCAAAAGCTGACACTGTGCCCATCAGACACAGCCACTGTTGTGCCCATCAAAAGCTGACACTCTGCCCATCAAAAACTGCCACTCTGCCCATCAAAAACTGCCACTCTGCCCATCAAAAGCTGACACTGTGCCCATCAAAAACTGCCACTCTGCCCATCAAAAGCTGACACTGTGCCCATCAAAAGCTGACACTGTGCCCATCAGACACGGCCACAGTTGTGCCCATCAAAAACTGCCACTCTGCCCATCAAAAGCTGCCACTCTGCCCATCAAAAGCTGACACTGTGCCCATCAAAAGCTGACACTGTGCCCATCAAAAGCTGCCACTCTGCCCATCAAAAGCTGCCACTCTGCCCATCAAAAACTGCCACTCTGCCCATCAAAAGCTGCCACTGTGCCCATCAGACACAGCCACTGTTGTGCCCATCAAAAACTGCCACTCTGCCCATCAAAAGATGCCACATTGCCCATCAAAAGCTGCCACTGTGCCCATCAAAAACTGACACTGTGCCCATCAAAAGCTGACACTGTGCCCATCAGACACAGCCACTGTTGTGCCCATCAAAAACTGCCACTCTGCCCATCAAAAGCTGCCACTCTGCCCATCAAAAGCTGACACTGTGCCCATCAAAAGCTGACACTGTGCCCATCAGACACAGCCACTGTTGTGCCCATCAAAAGCTGCCACTCTGCCCATCAAAAGCTGCCACTCTGCCCATCAAAAGCTGCCACTCTGCCCATCAAAAGCTGCCACTCTGCCCATCAAAAACTGCCACTCTGCCCATCAAAAGCTGACACTGTGCCCATCAAAAGCTGACACTGTGCCCATCAGACACAGCCACTGTTGTGCCCATCAAAAACTGCCACTTTGCCCATCAAAAGCTGCCACTCTGCCCATCAAAAGCTGACACTGTGCCCATCAAAAACTGCCACTCTGCCCATCAAAAGCTGACACTGTGCCCATCAAAAACTGCCACTCTGCCCATCAAAAGCTGACACTGTGCCCATCAAAAGCTGACACTGTGCCCATCAGACACGGCCACTGTTGTGCCCATCAAAAACTGCCACTCTGCCCATCAAAAGCTGACACTGTGCCCATCAAAAACTGCCACTCTGCCCATCAAAAGCTGACACTGTGCCCATCAAAAACTGCCACTCTGCCCATCAAAAGCTGACACTGTGCCCATCAAAAGCTGACACTGTGCCCATCAGACACGGCCACTGTTGTGCCCATCAAAAGCTGCCACTCTGCCCATCAAAAGCTGACACTGTGCCCATCAAAAGCTGACACTGTGCCCATCAAAAGCTGCCACTCTGCCCATCAAAAGCTGCCACTCTGCCCATCAAAAACTGCCACTCTGCCCATCAAAAACTGCCACTCTGCCCATCAAAAGCTGCCACTGTGCCCATCAGACACAGCCACTGTTGTGCCCATCAAAAACTGCCACTCTGCCCATCAAAAGATGCCACTCTGCCCATCAAAAGCTGCCACTGTGCCCATCAAAAACTGACACTGTGCCCATCAAAAGCTGACACTGTGCCCATCAGACACAGCCACTGTTGTGCCCATCAAAAACTGCCACTCTGCCCATCAAAAGCTGCCACTCTGCCCATCAAAAGCTGACACTGTGCCCATCAAAATCTGACACTGTGCCCATCAGACACAGCCACTGTTGTGCCCATCAAAAGCTGCCACTCTGCCCATCAAAAGCTGCCACTCTGCCCATCAAAAGCTGCCACTCTGCCCATCAAAAACTGCCACTCTGCCCATCAAAAACTGCCACTCTGCCCATCAAAAGCTGACACTGTGCCCATCAAAAGCTGACACTGTGCCCATCAGACACAGCCACTGTTGTGCCCATCAAAAACTGCCACTTTGCCCATCAAAAGCTGCCACTCTGCCCATCAAAAGCTGACACTGTGCCCATCAAAAACTGCCACTCTGCCCATCAAAAGCTGACACTGTGCCCATCAAAAACTGCCACTCTGCCCATCAAAAGCTGACACTGTGCCCATCAAAAACTGCCACTCTGCCCATCAAAAACTGCCACTCTGCCCATCTAAAGCTGTCACTCTGCCCATCAAAAGCTGACACTGTGCCCATCAAAAACTGCCACTCTGCCCATCAAAAGCTGACACTGTGCCCATCAAAAACTGCCACTCTGCCCATCAAAAGCTGACACTGTGCCCATCAAAAGCTGACACTGTGCCCATCAGACACAGCAACTGTTGTGCCCATCAAAAACTGCCACTCTGCCCATCAAAAGCTGCCACTCTGCCTATCAAAAGCTGACACTGTGCCCATCAAAAACTGCCACTCTGCCCATCAAAAGCTGACACTGTGCCCATCAAAAACTGCCACTCTGCCCATCAAAAGCTGACACTGTGCCCATCAAAAGCTGCCACTCTGCCCATCAAAAGCTGACACTGTGCCCATCAAAAGCTGACACTGTGCCCATCAGACACAGCCACTGTTGTGCCCATCAAAAACTGCCACTCTGCCCATCAAAAGCTGACACTCTGCCCATCAAAAGCTGACACTCTGCCCATCAAAAGCTGACACTCTGCCCATCAAAAGCTGACACTGTGCCCATCAAAAGCTGCCACACTGCTCATCTAAAGCTGCCACACTGCTCATCTAAAGCTGCCACACTGCTCATCTAAAGCTGCCACTCTGACCATCAAAAGCTGCCACTCTGACCATCAAAAGCTGCCACTCTGACCATCAAAAGCTGCCACTCTGACCATCAAAAGCTGACACTGTGCCCATCAAAAACTGCCACTCTGCCCATCAAAAGCTGACACTGTGCCCATCAAAAACTGCCACTCTGCCCATCAAAAGCTGCCACTGTGCCCATCAAAAACTGCCACTCTGCCCATCAAAAGCTGACACTGTGCCCATCAAAAACTGCCACTCTGCCCATCAAAAACTGCCACTCTGCCCATCAAAAACTGCCACTCTGCCCATCAAAAGCTGCCACTCTGCCCATCAAAAGCTGCTACTGTGCCCATCAAAAACTGCCACTCTGCCCATCAAAAGCTGACACTGTGCCCATCAAAAGCTGCCACTCTGCCCATCAAAAGCTGACACTGTGCCCATCAAAAACTGCCACTCTGCCCATCAAAAGCTGACACTGTGCCCATCAAAAGCTGACACTGTGCCCATCAGACACAGCCACTGTTGTGCCCATCAAAAACTGCCACTCTGCCCATCAAAAGCTGACACTCTGCCCATCAAAAGCTGACACTCTGCCCATCAAAAGCTGACACTCTGCCCATCAAAAGCTGCCACACTGCTCATCTAAAGCTGCCACACTGCTCATCTAAAGCTGCCACTCTGACCATCAAAAGCTGCCACTCTGACCATCAAAAACTGCCACTCTGACCATCAAAAGCTGACACTGTGCCCATCAAAAACTGCCACTCTGCCCATCAAAAGCTGACACTGTGCCCATCAAAAACTGCCACTCTGCCCATCAAAAGCTGCCACTGTGCCCATCAAAAACTGCCACTCTGCCCATCAAAAGCTGACACTGTGCCCATCAAAAACTGCCACTCTGCCCATCAAAAGCTGCCACTCTGCCCATCAAAAGCTGCTACTGTGCCCATCAAAAACTGCCACTCTGCCCATCAAAAGCTGACACTGTGCCCATCAAAAACTGCCACTCTGCCCATCAAAAGCTAACACTGTGCCCATCAAAAGCTGACACTGTGCCCATCAAAAGTTGACACTGTGCCCATCAGACACAGCCACTGTTGTGCCCATCAAAAACTGCCACTCTGCCCATCAAAACCTGCCACTCTGCCCATCAAAAGCTGACACTGTGCCCATCAAAAACCGCCACTCTGCCCATCAAAAGCTGACAGTGTGCCCATCAAAAACTGCCACTCTGCCCATCAAAAGCTGCCACTCTGCCCATCAAAAGCTGACACTGTGCCCAGCAAAAACTGCCACTCTGCCCATCAAAAGCTGACACTGCCCATCAAAAACTGCCACTCTGCCCATCAAAAGCTGCCACTCTGCCCATCAAAAGCTGCCACTCTGCCCATCAAAAGCTGCCACTCTGCCCATTAAAAGCTGACACTGTGCCCATCAAAAACTGCCACTCTGCCCATCAAAAGCTGACACTGTGCCCATCAGACACAGCCACTGTTGTGCCCATCAAAAACTGCCACTCTGCCCATCAAAAGCTGCCACTCTGCCCATCAAAAGCTGACACTGTGCCCATCACAAACTGCCACTCTGCCCATCAAAAGCTGACACTGTGCCCATCAGACACAGCCACTGTTGTGCCCATCAAAAACTGCCACTCTGCCCATCAAAAGCTGCCACTGCCCAAACACAGCCACTGAGCCATAAAACGCAGCCACTGTGCCCATCAAACGCCCACCGTGCCCATCAAAAGCTGACACTGCCCATCAAACGCAGCCACTGTGCCCAAGTTTTTTTTCTGATACACTTTTTGATTTACATGCACTTGACACAGAATTGTCAATAAATAAAACATTTATTTTGACTTGTCAAAGCCGTTAACCAAGTTATTGTCAAAGCAATGCGGCGAGCGCGAGGGGGTGGTGACGATGTCCCTTAGGTCTGGTATGGATTTTAAGGGGAACCCCCTACGCTGAAAAAACGGCGTGGGGTCCCCACAAAAACCATACCAGACCTAAGGGCCTGGTATGCTCCGCGACGGGGCTCGCAAGGTTTCAATCTCGCCGATAAAAGCGGCGAGATTGACTTCATTTTCTAGTCCCGTCGTACCCGAGTTACATTCAAAATGAACGGACTTGTTCGTGTGTGGGCACGTCCGTTAATTCGGAAAGTCCGTCGTAACTCCGTCGGGAAGACCGGCGGACGTAGTCTGCCGGAAAGTCGGGTCGTGTGTAGGCAAGTCCGTCTGTAGTCCGGTCGTGTGTAGGCAAGTCCGTTCGTAAAAAAAGTCCAGCAGAAGTCTGTCAATAGTCCGTCGGAAAGTCCGTCGGACCAGTTCGGTCGAAAAGATTGACCGTGTGTACGTTGCATTACAGTAAAGAACCCTCTACGTAGTTTAAGGTTAAACCTCTCTTCTTCTATTTTAATGAGTGGCCACGAGTCTTGTTAAACTCCCTTCCGCGAAAAAGTTTTATCCCTATTGTTGGATCACCAGTATGGTATTTGTATATTGAAATCATATCCCCTCTCAAGCGTCTTTTCTCCAGAGAGAATAAGTTCAGCGCTCGTAACCTTTCCTCATAACTAATATCCTCCAGACCCTTTATTAGCTTTGTTGCCCTTCTTTGTACTCGCTCCATTTCCAGTACATCATTCCTGAGGACTGGTGCCCAGAACTGGACAGCATACTCTAGGTGCGGCTGGACCAGAGTTTTGTAGAGCGGGAGAATTATTGTTTTATCTCTGAAATTAATCCTTTTTTTAACCACTTGACGACCGCCTCACGCCGATGTACGTCGGCAAAGTGGCACGGACAGGCAAAATCACGTACAGTGTACGTGATTTGCCTTCCGCGGGTGGGGGGTCCGATCGGACCCCCCCCGGTGCCCGAGGCGGTCGTCCTTTGTGCCCCGGCGATCGGTGGTGAGGGGGAGACCATCCGTTCGTGGCCCCCCCCTCGCGATCGCCGCCGGCCAATCGAATCATTCCTTTGCTGCTGTATGCTAAACAGCAGCAAAGGAAATGATGTCATCTCTCCTCGGCTCGGTATTTTCCGTTCCGGCCCGAGGAGAGAAGACATCAATGTGAGTGCACCAACACACACACACACAGTAGAACATGCCAGGCACACAAAACACCCCGATCCCCCCCCCCCGATCGCCCCCCAATCACCCCCCCCCCCCTGTCACAAACTGACACCAGCAGTTTTTTTTTTTTTTTTTCTGATTACTGCATTGGTGTCAGTTTGTGACAGTTAGTGTTGGGACAGTGAGTATTACCCCCCTTTAGGTCTAGGGTACCCCCCTAACCCCCCCTAATAAAGTTTTAACCCCTTGATCACCCCCTGTCACCAGTGTCACTAAGCGATCATTTTTCTGATCGCTGTATTAGTGTCGCTGGTGACGCTAGTTAGGGACATAAATATTTAGGTTCGCCGTCAGCGTTTTATAGCGTCAGGGACCCCCATATACTACCGAATAAATGTTTTAACCCCTTGATTGCCCCCTAGTTAACCCTTTCACCACTGATCACCGTATAACCGTTACGGTTGACGCTGGTTAGTTTGTTTATTTTTTATAGTGTCAGGGCACCCGCCGTTTATTACCGAATAAAGGTTTAGCCCCCTGATCACCCGGCGGTGATATGCGTCGCCCCAGGCAGCGTCAGATTAGCGCCAGTACCGCTAACACTGACGCACGCAGCATACACCTCCCTTAGTGGTATAGTATCTGAACGCATCAATATCTGATCCGATCAGATCTATACTAGCGTCCCCAGCAGTTTAGGGTTCCCAAAAACGCAGTGTTAGCGGGATCAGCCCAGATACCTGCTAGCACCTGCGTTTTGCCCCTCCGCCCGGCCCAGCCCAGCCCACCCAAGTGCAGTATCGATCGATCACTGTCACTTACAAAAGACTAAACGCATAACTGCAGCGTTCGCAGAGTCAGGCCTGATCCCTGCGATCGCTAACAGTTTTTTTGGTAGTATTTTGGTGAACTGGCAAGCACCAGCCCCAGGCAGGGTCAGGTTAGCGCCAGTACCGCTAACACCCACGCACGCAGCATACGCCTCCCTTAGTGGTATAGTATCTGAACGGATCAATATCTGATCCGATCAGATCTATACTAGTGTCCCCAGCAGTTTAGGGTTCCCAAAAACGCAGTGTTAGCGGAATCAGCCCAGATACCTGCTAGCACCTGCGTTTTGCCCCTCCGCCCGGCCCAGCCCACCCAAGTGCAGTATCGATCGATCACTGACACTTACAAAACACTAAATGCATAACTGCAGCATTCACAGAGTCAGGCCTGATCCCTGCGATCGCTAACAGTTTTTTTGGTAGTATTTTGGTGAACTGGCAAGCACCAGCCCCAGGCAGCGTCAGGTTAGCGCCAGTACCGCTAACACCCACGCACGCACCGTACACCACCCTTAGTGGTATAGTATCTGAACGGATCAATATCTGATCCGATCAGATCTATACTAGCATCCCCAGCAGTTTAGGGTTCTCACAAACGCAGTGTTAGTGGGATCAGCCCAGATACCTGCTAGCACCTGCGTTTTGCCCCTCCGCCCGGCCCAGCCCAGCCCACCCAAGTGCAGTATCGATCGATCACTGTCACTTACAAAAGACTAAAACGCATAACTGCAGCGTTCGCAGAGTCAGGCCTGATCCCTGCGATCGCTAACAGATTTTTTGGTAGCGTTTTGGTGAACTGGCAAGCGCCAGCGGCCTAGTACACCCCGGTCGTAGTCAAACCAGCACTGCAGTAACACTTGGTGACGTGGCGAGTCCCATAAGTGCAGTTCAAGCTGGTGAGGTGGCAAGCACAAGTAGTGTCCCGCTGCCACCAAAAAGACAAACACAGGCCCGTCGTGCCCATAGTGCCCTTCCTACTGCATTCGCCAATCCTAATTGGGAACCCACCGCTTCTGCAGCGCCCGTACTTCCCCCATTCACATCCCCAACCAAATGCAGTCGGCTGCATGAGAGGCATTTTCTTTATGTCCTCCCGAGTACCCCTACCCAGCGAACGCCCCCAAAAAAGATATTGTGTCTGCAGCTAGCGCGGATATAGGCGTGACACCCGCTATTATTGTCCCTCCTGTCCTGACAATCCTGGTCTTTGCATTGGTGAATGTTTTGAACGCTACCATACACTAGTTGAGTATTAGCGTAGGGTACAGCATTGCACAGACTAGGCACACTTTCACAGGGTCTCCCAAGATGCCATCGCATTTTGAGAGACCCGAACCTGGAACCGGTTACAGTTATAAAAGTTAGTTACAAAAAAAGTGTAAAAAAAAAAAATATATATATATATATATATATATAAAATAAAAAAAAATAGTTGTCGTTTTATTGTTCTCTCTCTCTCTATTCTCTCTATTGTTCTGCTCTTTTTTACTGTATTCTATTCTGCAATGTTTTATTGTTATTATGCTTTATCATGTTTGCTTTTCAGGTATGCAATTTTTTATACTTTACCGTTTACTGTGCTTTATTGTTAACCATTTTTTTGTCTTCAGGTACGCCATTCACAACTTTGAGTGGTTATACCAGAATGATGCCTGCAGGTTTAGGTATCATCTTGGTATCATTCTTTTCAGCCAGCGGTCGGCTTTCATGTAAAAGCAATCCTAGCGGCTAATTAGCCTCTAGACTGCTTTTACAAGCCGTGGGAGGGAATGCCCCCCCCCCCCACCGTCTTCCGTGTTTTTCTCTGGCTCTCCTGTCTCAACAGGGAACCTGAGAATGCAGCCGGTGATTCAGCCAGCTGACCATAGAGCTGATCAGAGACCAGAGTGGCTCCAAACATCTCTATGGCCTAAGAAACCGGAAGCTACGAGCATTTTATGACTTAGATTTCGCTGGATGTAAATAGCGCCATTGGGAAATTGGGGAAGCATTTTATCACACCGATCTTGGTGTGGTCAGATGCTTTGAGGGCAGAGGAGAGATCTAGGGTCTAATAGACCCCAATTTTTTCAAAAAAGAGTACCTGTCACTACCTATTGCTATCATAGGGGATATTTACATTCCCCGAGATAACAATAAAAATGATTAAAAAAAAATAAAAATGAAAGGAACAGTTTAAAAATAAGATAAAAAAGCAAAAAAATAATAAAGAAAAAAAAAAAAAAAAAAAAAAAGCACCCCTGTCGCCCCCTGCTCTCGCACTAAGGCGAACGCAAGCGGCGGTCTGGCGTCAAATGTAAACAGCAATTGCACCATGCATGTGAGGTATCACCGCGAAGGTTAGATCGAGGGCAGTAATTTTTGCAGTAGACCTCCTCTGTAAATCTAAAGTGGTAACCTGTAAAGGCTTTTAAAGGCTTTTAAAAATGTATTTATTTTGTTGCCACTGCACGTTTGTACGCAATTGTAAAGCATGTCATGTTTGGTATCCATGTACTCGGCCTAAGATCATCTTTTTTATTTCATCAAACATTTGGGCAATATAGTGTGTTTTAGTGCATTAAAATTTAAAAAAGTGTGTTTTTTCCCCAAAAATGCGTTTGAAAAATCGCTGCGCAAATACTGTGCGAAAAAAAAAAATGAAACACCCACCATTTTAATCTGTAGGGCATTTGCTTTAAAAAAATATATAATGTTTGGGGGTTCAAAGTAATTTTCTTGCAAAAAAAAAAAAACTTTTTCATGTAAACAATAAGTGTCAGAAAGGGCTTTGTCTTCAAGTGGTTAGAAGAGTGGGTGATGTGTGACATAAGCTTCTAAATGTTGTGCATAAAATGCCAGGACAGTTCAAAACCCCCCCAAATGACCCCATTTTGGAAAGTAGACACCCCAAGCTATTTGCTGAGAGGCATGTCGAGTCCATGGAATATTTTATATTGCGACACAAGTTGCGGGAAAGAGACAATTTTTTTTTTTTTTGCACAAAATTGTCACTAAATGATATATTGCTCAAACATGCTATGGGAATATGTGAAATTATACCCCAAAATACATTCTGCTGCTTCTCCTGAGTACGGGGATACCACATGTGTGAGACTTTTTGGGAGCCTAGCCGCGTACGGAACCCCGAAAACCAAGCACCGCCTTCAGGCTTTCTAAGGGCGTGAATTTTTGATTTCTCTCTTGACTGCTTATCACAGTTTCGGAGACCATGGAATGCCCAGGTGGCACAAACCCCCCCCAAATGACCCCATTTTGGAAAGTAGACACCCCAAGCTATTTGATGAGAGGTATAGTGAGTATTTTGCAGACCTCACTTTTTGTCACAAAGTTTTGAAAATTGAAAAAAGAAAAAAAAAAAAGTTTTTTCTTGTCTTTCTTCATTTTCAAAAACAAATGAGAGCTGCAAAATACTCACCATGCCTCTCAGCAAATAGCTTGGGGTGTCTACTTTCCAAAATGGGGTCATTTGGGGGGGTTTTGTGCCACCTGGGCATTCTATGGCCTCCGAAACTGTGATAGGCAGTGAAGAGTGAAATCAAAAATTTTCACCCTTAGAAATCCTGAAGGCGGTGATTGGTTTTCGGGGTCCCGTACACGGCTAGGCTCCCAAAAAGCCCCACACATGTGGTATCCCCGTACTCAGGAGAAGTAGCTAAATGTATTTTGGGGTGCAATTCCACATATGCCCATGGCCTGTATGAGCAATATATCATTTAGTGACAACTTTGTGCAAAAAAAAAAAAAAAATGTGTCACTTTCCTGCAACTTGTGTCAAAATATAAAATATTCCATGGACTCAATATGCCTCTCTGGAAATAGCTTGGGGTGTCTACTTTCCAAAATGGGGTCATGGGGTCATTTGGGGGGGTTTTGTGCCACCTGGGCATTCCATGGCCTCCGAAACTGTGATAGGCAGTAAAGAGTGAAATCATAAATTTACGCCCTTAGAAATCCTGAAGGCGGTGATTGGATTTCGGGGCCCCGTACGCGGCTAGGCTCCCAAAAAGTCCCACACATGTGGTATCCCCATATTCAGGAGAAGCAGCAGAATGTATTTTGGGGTGCAATTCCACATAGGCCCATGGCCTGTGTGAGCAATATATCATTTAGTGACAACTTTTTGTAAATATATTTTTTTTTTTTGTCATTATTCAATCACTTGGGACAAAAAAAATAAATATTCAATGGGTTCAACATGCCTCTCAGCAATTTCCTTGGGGTGTCTACTTTCCACAATGGGGTCATTTGGGGGGGTTTTGTACTGCCCTGCCATTTTAGCACCTCAAGAAATGACATAGGCAGTCATAAACTAAAAGCTGTGTAAATTACAGAAAATGTACCCTAGTTTGTAGACGCTATAACTTTTGCGCAAACCAATAAATATACGCTTATTGACATTTTTTTTACCAAAAACATGTGGCCGAATACATTTTGGCCTAAATGTATGACTAAAATTGAGTTTATTGGATTTTTTTTATAACAAAAAGTAGAAAATATCATTTTTTTCAAAATTTTCGGTCTTTTTCCATTTATAGCGCAAAAAATAAAAACCGCAGAGGTGATCAAATACCATCAAAAGAAAGCTCTATTTGTGGGAAGAAAAGGACGCAAATTTCGTTTGGGTACAGCATTGCATGACTGCGCAATTAGCAGTTAAAGCGACGCAGTGCCAAATTGGAAAAAGACCTCTGGTCCTTAGGCAGCATAATGGTCCGGGGCTCAAGTGGTTAATGCATGCCAATATTCTGTTTGCTTTGTTAGCAGCAGCTTGGCATTGCATGCCATTGCTGAGCCTATCATCTACTAGGACCCCCAGGTCCTTTTCCATCCTAGATTCCCCCAGAGGTTCTTCCCCAGGGTATAGATTGCATTCATATTTTTGACACCCAAATGCATTATTTTACATTTTTCTACATTGAACCTTATTTGCCATGTAGTTGCCCACACCATTAATTTGTTCAGATCGTTTTGCAAGGTTTCCACATCCTGCGCAGAAGTTATTGCCCTGCTTAGCTTAGTATCGTCCACAAATACAGAGATTGAACTTGTCATGAAAGACGTCCTGTTAGCTCAGCCGTCGGCGGAAGATCGGTTAACAGAACTACTGTCAATAGAGCCAGAGGACGCGTCGCGTTGGCGCGAACGGACGCTTACGGGTGCGCGCTAATACGAGCGGGTGTACGTGGGTACACGATGATACGAACGGGCACGTACGATCGGTACTAGGGCGTGCACGTGTGCGCGCGGATGTGCGCAGACGTGCAGTGTGACAGCTTTTGGCGCCATTAGGCCTATTTAAAGTAGCCTGTCAGCATGCCTCCTTGCTGTCCAGTCTACAGCGTTCCCTGTGACCCTAAGCTATCTAGTATACCTGCTTACCTGATTCCTGTTACCCGGCTTGTTCCTGACTTCTCCTGTTTGCTGCCAGTCCCCAACCTCGGCTTGTCTGACGATTCTCCTGCCTCATCCTACGGTTGTTACTTGCCTGTCTGTTGCCGATCCGGTCCGTGCCCTGACTACTCTCCTGATTCTGTTTGGTACCTGCTCTGCTTGCCTGTGTTTGACCCGGCCTGTCTGACTTCGCTAGTGCTTCCAGTGGTACTACAGAACACCTCCCTGCTGCCTGCTTGTTCCTGGGTTCCTGCTAGCTACAGTGCTTCTCTATTCAGTCAACAGTTCCAGTGTTCCTGCCAGAGTTCCGGTTCATCTACCAGTTGTTCCAGTTGTACTACAGAACACCTCCCTGCTGCCTGTTGTTCCGGAGTTCCTGCCAGCTACAGTCCTTCTCTGCCCTATCGGTGGATCCAGTGTTCCTGTCAGTCCTCCTTCTGCTGCACCAGAGGTCCGGATCAGCTCTACACCTGCCACTTGCCAAGTACTTGTGGCCCCCTGCGCTCTTGAGTCCCTGTCTTCTCTATCAGGGGCTCTCGAACCAGAGGCACACGAGAGGGTACTCCTTGCATTCTGGGCTCCACCACTAGGTACGTGACAGAACTGTTTGCCCCATCCTCCAGGTCGTTTATGAACAAATTAAACAGGATTGGTCCCAGCACAGAACCCTGGGGGACCCCACTACCCACCCCTGACCATTCCGAGTACTCCCCATTTATCACCACCCTTAAACTCGCCCTTGTAGCCAGTTTTCAATCTATGTACTCACCCTATGGTCCATGCCAACGGACTTTATTTTGTACAGTAAATGTTTATGGGGAACTGTGTCAAATGCTTTTGCAAAACCCAGATACACCATGTCTACGAGCCTTCCTTTATCTAGATGGCAACTCACCTCCTCATAGAAGGTTAATAGATTGGTTTGGCAAGAACGATTCTTCATGAATCCATGCTGATTACTGCTAAAGATACCGTTCTCATTACTAAAATCTTGTCTATAGTCCCTTATCATCCCCTCCAAGAGTTTACATACTATTGATGTTAGGCTAACTGGTCTGTAATTTTCAGGGATGTCTTTCGGGCCATTTTTAAATATTGGTGCTACATTGGCTTTTCTCCAATCAGCTGGTACCATTCCAGTCAGTAGACTGTCAGTAAAAATTAGGTACAATGGTCTGGCAATTACTTGACTGAGTTCCCTAAGTACCCTCGGGTGCAAGCCATCTGGTCCCGGTGATTTATTAATGTTAAGTTTCCCTAAGTCTAATTTTAATTCTGTCCTTTGTTAACCATGGGGTTGCTTCCTGTGATGTGTCATGAGGATAAACACTGCAGTTTGGTTACTGAAGCCCCTCGATTCCCTCATGAAGACTAAGGAGAAAAATGATTTCAATACCTTCCCCATCTCCCCATCCTTTGTAACCAGATGTCCTTCCTCATTCTTTATGGGGCCAATATGGTCTGTCCTCCCTTTTTTACTATTTACATACTTAAAATAAAAAATTTCTAGGGATTTTCTTTGGTCTCCTCCGCTATGTGTCTTTCATGTTCTATCTTAGCCGTCCTTATTGCACCCTTACATTTCTTGTTGCATTCTTTATAGAGTCGGAATGCTGATAATGATCCCTCAACCTTGTATTTTTTGAAGGCCTTCTCCTTTGCTTTTATATGTATTTTTACATTGGAGCCAAGCCATCCAGGACTTTTATTCGCTCTTTTAAATTCATTAACCAATGGGATGCATTGGCTAATGCCCTTATTTAAAATGCTCTTAAAGCAAACCCATCTCTCCTCCGTGTTCTTTGTTGCTAAGATTTTACCCCAATTTATGCCTTCTAGCAAGGTTTGTAGTTTAGGGAAGTTGGCTCTTTTGAAATTCAGTGTCTTCGTATTCCCCTTATGTTACCCATTTGTGTGATTTATACTGAAGCCAATTGACCTGTGATCGCTGTTACCTAAATTGCCCTGTATTTCCACATCCGTGATCAGGTCTGTATTGTTGGTAATCAGTAGATCCAGTAGTGCTTTATTTCTAGTTGGTTCGTCTACCATTTGACCCATAAAATTGTCCTGCAAGACATTTAGGAACTGGTGAGCCTTATGCCCCGTACACACAAATTGAAATTTCACCAGCAAAAGTCCGATGTGAGCTTTTGGTCGAAATCCTGACCGTGTGTATGCTCCATCGGACTGTTGCTGGCGGAATTCCCGCCAGCAAAAGATTGAGAGCAAGTTCCGATCGGAAACTCGGATCGTCTGTACCAATTCCGATGCGCAAAAATCCTACGCATGCTCGGAAACAATTCGACGCATGCTCGGAAGCATTGAACTTCATTTTCTCGGCTCGTCGTAGTGTTGTACATCACCACGTTCTTGATGGTCGAAAGTTCAGAGAACTTGTGTGACCATGTGTATGCAAGCAAAGCTTGAGCGGAATTCCGTCGGAAAAACCATCCAAGATTTTTCCGACGGAAATTCCACTCGTGTGTACGGGGCATTAGATAATTGCTTGGTTCCCGCCGCCCAGTCTATGTCTGGATAATTAAACCCCCCCATTATGATAACACTTCCCATCCTTGATGCTAATCCAAATTGTGATACGAGGTCTGTCTGCCCTTCCTCCCTCAGGTTAGGGGGCCTATAGCATACTCCCAGTATTATGTTCCCCTTAGCTTCATCCCTTTGGAGCTCTACCCATAAGGATTCCACCTCCTCCCTAACTGCCTTAGTGATGTCATCTCTCACATTCACTTGTACATTATTCTTGATATATAGGCATACCCCCCCCCCTTTTTACCCTCTCTATCCTTGTGATAAAGGGTATACCCTTGAATGGTTGCCAGCCAATCATGAAAGCTGTTGAACCAGGTCTCTGAAATTCCCACAAAATCCAAATCCTCCTCGTACAACAGTATCTCTAGTTCACCCATCTTGTCCGCCAGGCTCCTGGCATTGGTGAACATGCCACGTAGTTTAGATCGGTTACATATTATCCTCTTATTGGGTGTTCCGAGATTGCAACTAGGACTTGCTACTATACTTACCTTGGGTTTATGTGCTTTGGTCAACCTACCACTAATGCCCCCAATACTACCCTCTGGAATATGTTCCGCGCTGACTATCTCTACCTCTGGACCCTCCCTCCCATCACCTAGTTTAAAAACCCCTGTGACTTTTTGGCCATCTTCATTCCCAGCTGATCTGCACCCTCCTCATTTAGGTTCAGTCCATCCCTTCTATAGTACTGGTTATCGAATGAAAAGTCGGCCCAGTCCTCCAGGAACGCAAACCCCTCCTTACTACACAAGCTGTTCAGCACACGTTTACTTCCCAAATCTCCCTCTGCCTTTCTGTTTGGCTCGATGTACCGGTAGTATTCCTGAGAATACTACCTTGGAGGTCCTTTTCCTCAATTTAGCTTCCAACGTGGCAGTAATGCACGCAAGCCCGATTGGCTGAAGCAGTGAAAGCTTCAGCCAATCAGGGCACAGAGCACTGCCAAAGTCATGATTGGACACTGTCATCATGACTTTATCTGATCATGGCACGTTCCCGCCCCACAGCATAAAAGTATTCTTTCAGTGGCAGCTATTTTTAGTGCAATTTTGGTGTGGAGAGAGATAGAAAAGGGCTCTGTTCAGTGCTATCAGTTAGTGTGCTATACTGTGCTATTTTGCTTCAATTGTCAATGTAGAATATTAGTTTAGGGTCAGTCTAGGGATAGTGGGAGTGTAGTTAGAAGGACCATCATTCAGCTTTGCATAGTGTGCAGCTAGAGTAGGGACAGCTCAGATAGTTTCACTGTACTGTAGTAATACCATGTCATTCATACATACATTAGTGTGGAGTAGGGACAGCTCATATAGTTTCAGTATAGTGTAGTGAGACCGTGTCAGTAATCTTGACATTAGTGTATAGCTAGAGTAGGGACTGTTCAGATAGCGTCAGTGTAGTTGAACACGTCTATTTAAGTGCGTTACTGCCAGTTTAACGGCATTTACTTCTGTGTGTGTTACTGCCAGTTTAACGCCATACAGTTCTGTGTGCGTTACTGCCAGTTTAACACCATATAGTTTTGCGTGCGTTATGCCAGTTTAACGCCATATAGTTCTGTGTGTGTTACTGCCACTTTAATACCATAAAGTTTTGTGCATTACTGCCAGTTTAACGCCATTTACTTCTGTGTGCGTTACTGCCAGTTTAACGCCTTATAGTTTTGCATGCGTTACTGCCAGTTAAACACCATATCATTTTGTGTGCATTACTGCCAGTTTAACGCCATATCGTTTTTTTGCGTGTGTTACTGCCAGTTTAATGCCATAAAGTTTTGTGCGTTACTGCCAGTTTAACGCCATATAGTTCTGTGTGCGTTACTGCCAGTTTAACGCCATATAGTTTTTTTGCGTGTGTTACTGCCAGTTTAATGCCATAAAGTTTTGTGCGTTACTGCCAGTTTAACGCCATATAGTTCTGTGTGCGTTACTGCCAGTTTAACGCCATATAGTTTTGTGCGTTACTGACAGTTCAACGCCATTTACTTCTGTGTGCGTTACTGCCAGTTTAACGCCATATCGTTTTGTGTGCGTTACTGCCAGTTTAATGCCATATAGTTTTGTGTGTTACTGCCAGTTTAACGCCATTTACTTCTGTGTGCGTTACTGCCAGTTTAACGTCATATAGTTCTGTGCGTCACTGTAGGGTTGGCGCATTATATTACAGTATATTATAGTGTATCCGTGGAGTGTGTCTGTGTAGCTTGAGTATTCAAATTAAAATGCACCAAACACCTCTTTACATTAAAGTTTACATTAAAGTTTGATTAAAGTGCATCTATGTATATCAACTTCTTCTTTACATTTGCTTATAAGCACC
Organism: Lithobates septentrionalis; assembly: GCA_037952835.1. NCBI lineage: Eukaryota > Metazoa > Chordata > Amphibia > Anura > Ranidae > Lithobates > Lithobates septentrionalis. Next base: position 4,067,642 of record JBBDGP010001543.1, on the reverse strand, counting down.
GCCCCCTCCCTCCCAATAATGTCTGGGAGGAGAACAAGGAGAGGTAGATGTTCCCTTGGCACTGTAAGGGGTCCAGCAACAAATTGTGGACGTGGTGGTCACTCCTCAGGCAGGGCATCATTTCCTCTGTTTAGTGAGTTTGCCCGTGCTATCCAGCCACAGCATGCAGAGCAGGTGGTGGACTGGCTTACTAAACCTTCCTCATCCTCCTCATCCTCTGTCACGCAAGCAGAGACAAGTGTGCAGTGCCCTGCAGTTGCCAGACTAGATAAACCTGCCTCCTTGTCCACATCTATTCCTGCCATAGCCCCAACATCAGCCATTGAGGACTCAGCTGAGTTATTTGACCACAGCATCAGCCACTTGCTCCTTGATGATGCCCAGTCATTACTGGATTCAGATGTTGGTTCTGAGGCTGAGGATGACAGGAACATGAGCCTAGAGAGAGGGAGGAACACTGGTAGACAAATTGGCATTCATGTTCCCCAAGCCACAGCGTATTGCCAAGTTGTCTCCAGTGGTAATGATGAAGATGAAGATGATGAGGTCATCGATGCGACTTGGGTGCCAGATAGAGCAGAGGAGGAAACTGAAGGTGAGGCGGCACAACCCCAAAGGAGGCCAAAATCAAGAAAGAGTAGAGAGCAGCCACCCTATTCCATCACATTCTGCAGTTGTTATCTCCCGGCCCACTCCCCAAAACTCAGCTGTCTGGGCCTTTTTCAGCACATCTGCAGCAGATCGCACTGTTGCAATCTGCAAACTGTGTCTCAGGCACATCAAACGATGCAAAAACACCAACCATTTGGGCACCACATGCCTAACAAGGCATTTAACGTCCAACCACTCAGCCCGTTGGCAAGAGCACCTAAAAGCCACACAAAAAGTGGCACAAATCTGTCCCTCCTCCTCCTCCTTACCCACTTCAGTCTACCCCTGCTATACCGAGTCATTACCTCTCAGCAGCCTCCACTGACAGGGATGATGGTATAGCACAGGGTGTCCTAGGTCCTAGCAGCACATCTGCCAGCAGCACACCACCAGCTGTTAACTGTAGCCAGCAAATTTCTCTGCCCCATCTGCTGCAGCGGAAAAAAAATACAGTCCCTGCCACCCACATGCCCAGCGTCTAAATGCTTGTCAAAGCTGTTGGCTCTCCAACTTCTGCATTTCAGTCTGGTGGATTCTGCCCCCTTCCGTGAATTTGCACAATGTGCTGTACCAGAATGTCAGGTTCCTAGTCGATACTACTTTTCACGTAAGGCCGTTGCATCTCTCTACCATCACGTGGAAGGGAATGTTCTGGCATCATTGGGCAAGGCAGTCAGCCGTAAAATCCACCTTACTGCTGACAGGTGGTTCAGCAAGCATGGGCAGGGACGATATATTTCGTTCACAGCACACTGGGTAACGCTGCTTACAACTCGAAAGGATGCAGGACAGGGCTCAGTGCTGCAGCTTGTTGTGCCCCCACATCTCCATACAGCTGGTGGTGATGCCAGACCTGTGAGCTCTACCCCCTCCTCCTCCGCCACCTCCACGCCCTCTTCTGCAGAATTGTCCTATGAACATCAGGTACCCCCTAAGCGTTCAAAGGGCTATTCCATGAGTCAGGCTAAAAGGTGCCATGCAGTGCTTCAGCTGGTGTGTTTAGGGGACAGGAACCACACCGGAGCAGAGATTCTTGCAGCTCTGCAAGGACAGGCTTAGAGGTGGTTCACACCATGCCAGCTGGAGCCAGGAATGGTGGTGTCCGATAATGGCTCAAACCTCCTGTCAGCCCTTAGACAGGGAAAGTTGACACATGTGCAATGCCTGGCACATGTCCTCAATTTGGTGGTGCATACCCAGGGTTGCAAGATGTACTAAAACAGGCCAGAAGAGTATGTAGCCATTTCAGGCAGTCATACACAGCCAGTGCTCAGTTGGCTGAAATTCAGAGGGAATTCCACCTGCCCATAAACCGCCCGATTTGTGACATGCCCACCAGGTGGAACTCGACTTTGGCAATGCTGCAGTGGCTTTACATGCAGCAGAGGGCTGTCAACGAGTACCTGTGCCAGTACGGCAAGATGACGGGCTTAGGTCGCCTCGGCTTTTTTTCAGCCAATGGCTGATCATTAAGGATGCATGCACTGTATTGTCACCATTTGAGGAGGCAACAAGGATGGTGAGCAGTGACAGTGCATGCATTAGTGACACAATCCCTGTTGTGTTCCTGCTGGAGGAGACTGTGTGGCATTATGAACAGGGCACTGGAGGCAGAGCAGCAGGAGGAAGAGGAGGACTTCCTTTCCTCTCGAGGCCCACTTTATCCAGACACCATTATTCCTATGTCACAGAACACACAGGAGGAGAGAGGGGAGGAGGATGAGGAGGAGGATTCTGGCACTTTCATAGGCTTTGAAGAAGAGGAAGACATGCGTCAATCTATAAGCAATGACTTTCCAACCCAAGGACCCTTGGGAGTAGTACGTGGCTGGGAGGAGGAAGTTCCAGATGCTGTCATCCTGAGTGACCCCGAGGTGTCTGATTCTCAAGCTTTGGCAAATTTGAGGCACGTGGGCAACCTCATGCTTCAAAGCCTGCGAAAGGACCCAAGAATACGTGGCATAAAGGAGAAGGATGATTACTGGTTGCCAACCCTCCTTGACCACCGTTATAAGGGGAAGGTCTCAGAACTCATCCCGTCCCCACAGAGAGTGCAGAAGATAAAATCTATTGAGGACACGTTAAAGAGGATTTTATTGAATGTTTTTCCTGACACCAGTAGGTTACAGTGTGGTGGAAAACGTCGTTTTGAGTCTTCTGTTGGTCAAGAGAGGAGCGTTGGAGAAGGCGTCTGCCTAAGTGAGGCATTTCAGAATTTTTTTAGCCCTCGCCACCCAGGGCTGTTAGCTTCCACATCTCATCAGCAGCGTCTGCATTACATGGTGGACAATTACCTTGGGGCCAAAACAGAGATGGAGAGCTTTCCAGCTGACAATCCACTGACTTACTGGGTCATGAGAATAGACCACTGGCCAGAACTTGCCCAGTAAGCTACTGAGTTGTTGGGCTGCCCTGCATCCAGCGTGCTTTCAGAACGGGCATTCAGTGCTGCAGGAGGTTTCGTTACTGATCATAGAACGTGTCTGTCCACAGACTCCATGGACCGTTTGACTTTTATAAAAATGAATCAGTCCTGGATTACCAGCTATGAAGCCCCTGATGCCGATGTCACTGATAAAGTCTTTTTGGGATGTGGAATCTCTGCAGGACTTCGAGGCTGCCTAGCTTTGAGGATGTTCAATCATTTCATCTGGAAGAATGTTTTTGGTATAGGTTTCATGGGCACAATTAACACCCAAAGACAAATTTTTCTTCACATGTTTGACAGGTGCATATCATTGCAATTTTTTTTACAGCAAGGCCAATTCTTGCTTTCATCAAGATTACCTCTTTAGGGTTACGATGGGAAGGCGCCACGACACCCAAAGACCAATTTTTTACACACCCGTTACTTCTATCCAAAGTCAAAGTGACACCAGAATGTATCCAAAAAATCTCTAATGTTGTTCCCAGTGCACTACATTGTGGCCTCATCATTCACATTGGCTCCCCAGCTGTTGCTGAGCAAAATAAAGGCAGCTTGCTTGTCATTTTTTGGCTTTATAAATGCAATTATTGCTGCGGCAGTGACATGGTGCAGACATGGTACAGATCTGCCACTTTACAGGTAGACTAAGGGGACCCCCCAGTGACCCACCCCCCAAGGATTTTTTTATTTTTATGCTTTCACTTTAAAAATCAAAAAAGCACTGCTCATTTAAAAATGATGTTTTCTACAAACTTTTTTTTATTGATACATGTCCCCCAGAGTAGGACCCCTATAACCACTGTATGCCCAATTACTTGCATATAAGCCTTCAAAATGGGCACTTTTGATTTTTGACGTTCGGGTCCCATTGACTTTAATGGGGTTTGTTATTCGGGTCCGAACTTTCGTGGTGTTCAGAAGTTCTGGTGCGGATCGAACAGGGGTCTGTTCGGCCCATCCCTACTGGGGAAAGGGTAGCGTTAGATACACTATCGAATTCAGATGGACTAGACTAAAATTAAAGAGGATGTAAACCCATTCTGTAAACTTGTACCTACAGATAAGCCTATAATAAGGCTTACCTGTAGGTACTATGAATATCTCTTAAACCTTCATGGTTTAGGACAGCCCTCAAAAATTCCACTCGCCTGCTCGCAATTTGCGAGTAGATGTTGAGGGCTGTCGAGGAAGGGCTGCCTGGGAGCGGAGAGGCAAGTACCGCCGGCAGGCGGGTTGTATCCGAGTCCTTCTCCCAGTGCTCACGGAGGGGAAGAGTGGAGAGCAGGCGGCCGGATCATCAGAGCGTGAGGAACATCATTAGTGGCTTTCATTTCAAGTAATCCCTTGAATTGTTGCAGTGGATTGATATAGAAGAAGCCGGGACTGGGAACCGCTGCATTGCAGATTACTCTGCCGCACCCCAAAGTGAAGAAATAGGGGTAACCCCTAATCAATGTTTGTGGCAATCCCTATACATGTGTACATATGGGAGGGTGACCCCTGATCAATGGGAGAGAAGGATCCAATTAAAGGGTTTCAGTTATCTTGTATCTATCAATAGTTTTCAAAGAATTTTAGAACAGAAGGGGATTTTATTTTAAATTTTTATTGCTGCAATAACACACACAAAAAAAAGGTTGTTATAAAAACATCTTTATCAGAGTCCAACGTTTTAGAAGAAATGGAAGACAATGAATGTTGTCCACATTTCATAAAAACAATTCAGTGCACATGTACAATATACACATAAAGTATCTACTGTAACCAGCGTGATGCTTGTTGCTCGACATGTTTCACTTTTCAGCTTCTTCAGGAGCTTATAAAGCAATATGTAGCTACAAAAAGTCAAATACAATCAAAATAAAAAATAAACAACAACAATTCCAAAAATTTGTATAAACAATTATTAATAAGTATGCTTGACTGTAAATAAACATTTCTGTTATCAAAGTAAATGTGTATCAAAAAGATATAACAACATAAATAATGTGTTCAATGAATATCCATGAGGGTCTAAGCACTATACAGAGGGGCACACAACATGAACATACTCACCATGTATATAGAATGTAATCAAGCTAATGTGCACTACTAAAGGGTCCAAAACTGATGTAAGAAGAGGTGCCAACACCAGCAGTGGCAATTGATGGCAGGATAAACACAATGGGGCCGGTGGAAATACTAGAAATTTCAAAATAAAAGGATATATATATATATATATGTGTGTGTGTGTGTGTGTGTGTGTGTAAAATATACATGCACTGAGGAAAGAAATATATACAGGTTAGGTTTACTTAAATGTCATTCAAATGCTCCTTCCACAAAATGTAGAGGGTAGTGACAGACCAATCAGGAACTATTTCTTCCAAAGTGATGAAGGAACAATGTCATGAAGCCATGATGAATATGGACGCATTAAATCAATAGCATCCCCCAGGCCACCCACAGTGTCCCATCTGATAACAAATAAAGATCATGCACCCATCAGCAACACCAACAATATTCCTGCTGGGGGGAGTATGGGTGTAATATTCCTGCTGGGGGGAGTATGGGTTTAATATTCCTGCTGGGGGGAGTATGGGTTTAATTTTCCTGCTAGGGGGATATGGGTGTAATATTCCTGCTGGGGGGATATGGGTGTAATATTCCTGCTGGGGGAGTATGGGTGTAATATTCCTGCTGGGGGAGGAATATTGGGAGGAAACCGGAATACCCGGAGGAAACCCACTCAAGCACAGGGAGTACATGCAAACTCCATGCAGATAGTGTCCTGGTCAGGATTTGAACCATGGACCTCAGTGCTGCAAGTGTTTCATGTGCAGGTGTGCATCTTTCTATTAGGCATATGAACCTGATCATTTTTGCCACATGCTGTTCAGACTAATTACTCTAAGCATTACCAGTAGCATTTAACCACCAATCTAATAAGGCTTCTGTATGGTCACACTACCATCATTATGCAATGTTTTATAATTTTTTACAATTGTCATGGTTATGTTTGCATTTTTCAATATGTTACCATTACACTACCTTTTATTGTATTATTTTATTTTATTATATTATTTTATTGTATTATTTTATCATTTTTAATACATTTCAATACATTGGTATCTTCTTCACTACTACTAATATTACTCCAAACAAAATATGTGCAATTATTTTGTATCATATCATCTTGAATCTATTGATCTATCACACGTCTCCAGTCTGTTTTGTATAACACACATCTACCATGCGCTCTGCATCACACATATATGATTTTTATCTATCTATTTTCTATTTAGAGCGCTCTGATGTGGACCTACATGGAGCTAAGGAGAATTAACTATTCTTCACATGATATGTCTCCCCACTAGCCACTCCTTCCCATGTGCATACGTGTTGGTCCACTTGTTTATACAGACTGTGTTCCTTCTTTCAAAGCTCTGATGAAGAGGTTATCCTCGAAACGCGTCAACCTATCCTTTAGCACTTGCCCCTGTTTGGGCATGTCCCACTTGTAAATCCTACAAGTGAATATTTTGTAACCCTATTTTATGAAGCGTAGTATGTTTTTATTTCCTACATGTATGTATTCTGTAACTCATGAATAAACTGTATGATTTGATGCAAGTGTTTGATCATGCGCCTTCCATCCAACCTTCCCACACTGTCTTCTTCAGACCACCCCTGGTCAGTCTAGGCAGCGGGACACACATGACCACCTCTTCCAGTTTAGCCATTTCAACAGTACTACGTATCCACACCAATAACGCCCTCACGAGCGCAGGAGTAAGTCTTTTTTGTTTAGAATATGCTGCAAGGCTAACCCCTAAGCCCCTGTGCGGCCTCTGTTCTCTAAGGCCCGCCCCCGCTGAGCAGAGTACATCAGTTATGTCCACTCAAAGCGCCTCCAGAAGAAATCCAAACTTAACCTAAACTAATATATATATTATATACACCTCAACAACATATACAAACTTATCCTAATCTACAATATTTAACACTTCTATAAACACACCCAAATAACAATAAAGAGGGGTACAATGGTCCCCAAATTAGCAACACAATGGAGCTAATTATTCCATTCACACTTAGGTCTTATTCACATGCAGGGTATGAATCCGTACCCCATGGGAGGGCCGTGTTTACCAGAATGGGGATACACAGGTGTTCACAGCATCCCGTGTAGGCAGTCCCATTGCTGTCAACTGAGGTGCAGCGGCTGTACCCAATGTGACATCTGTGTGTGTGTCGGTGCATAGCCCCGAACACACCCAGGGTGCGTCCACGCAACTGCACCCGCATGGATGTCCTTTTTGGGGTAAACACAGCCCCCACACAGGGTACAGATTCATACACCCCGTGTGAGTGAAGCCTTGGACTTCTCCATAAAAGGACCTTACTGGCGGGAAGAGTTCTCATTTCTCCAGCAGAGAAAGCCTAAAGAAAGCTGGAAAGACTCCCCCCACCTCTGAAGACAAAAAGAGTTCCAACCTCCCCTCATAGCTGGTCCAACACACGCCCTAAAAAACATACCTCCCCTCATAGCCGGTCCAACACGCGCCTCAAAAACATACCGGCCTCCAACCTCCCCTCATAGCCGATCCAACACACGCCTCAAAAATATACCGGCCTCCAACCTTCTCTCATAGCCAGTCCAACACAAGCCTCAAAAACATACCAGCCTCCAACCTCCCCTCATTGCTGGGCCAACACACGCCTCGAAACCCTACCAGTGTCCAAGTCGATCGACAATACATCGATCAAACATAATCACCTGTAAAAAAGTGCCTGAGATGTTGGTGGTAAACAGCCTGCTAGGCCCGGGGGGAACCGAACCAAGTCCTCCAAAAGCTACCTCATATCCAAAAGTTGCCGAGAGTGTAAATGTAGACCTTAAGCTTTAAGGTTAATCAAAAATATCACATTCTAAAGGGAAAGGTATAACAAGGGGGAGGGAGAGTATGGAAGAGGCAGAGAGGGAGGAAAGGGGGGGGGGGGGTTGGGGGTAAGGAAGGGGTGTCGGGTTCCCCCCAACCCTCACCTCCTCCTTCCTCCAACCTTCCCCCCCTTTTCCTCCCTCTTCCATACTCCCCCTTGTTCTACCTTTCCCTTTAGAATGTGATATTTTTGATTAACCTTAAAGCTTAATGTCTACATTTACACTCTTGGCAACTTTTGGATATGAGGCAGATTTTGGAGGATTTGGTTCGGGTTCCCCCCGTGCCTAGCAGGCTTTTTACCACCAACATCTCAGGTACTTTCTTACAGGTGATTATGTTTGGGCGATGTATTGTTGAACCTTAAAGCTTCTGCAGAAAGGTAAATAGAGGGCTGATGGGAAGACCCTCCAGTTACTGGAGTGGGAGCCGCCACCAATGTAGAGACCTGTGTTGGTACAGCCGTAGCTGGTCCCTGGGAGGGTTCCTCAGACTTTTTGTTGAGTCTTCTTGTAGGAACAGCCAATTGTCTTGTTTGACCAAATACATTGATAGTTGGTGATTCTGAAGCTCCAAAAATGAAAATGGTGGGCTGATAGGAAAACCCTCCAGTTACTGGAGTGCCAGCCACCACCAGTGTAAGGACCTGTGTTGGTACAGTCGTACCTGGTCCCTGGGAGGGTTCCTCAGACTTTTTGTTGAGTCTTCTTCCAGGAACAGCCAATTGTTTTGTTTGTCCAACTGCATTGATAGTTTGTGATTCAGAAGCTGCTGATGAAAATCTTTCAAGAGACTGATGATGTAGTGGATTCCGGTGATGGCTTGAATTGAAGATTCTCTCCCTCATATTTACTAGCAAATCATCCTCTAATCCCTCCTCCTTATCACCTAGTTTAAATTTTCTTCCAACATTTTGGCCATCTTCAATCCCAAAAAAGCTGCACCCCTCCAATTTAAGTGCAATCTGTCACTACTATAAAGATGGTAACCGCCTGAAAACAGGTAGAAACCATTTTTTTTTAAAATAACGTACAGGCACTAGGATGCAGCTTTTTATCTGACAGAGGGGATGATATAAAGATCAGATAGTGGCTTAACACCCACTTTAATATCCCCTTCTGTTCTAAAATTCTTTGAAAACGAATAATTTTTGGATGAAGGTGCCTTTGATCCATGAGTGTAGGTGACTTATCCAGAGTACTTTTTGTATCTATCACTATCCATAATACTTACCAATCTCGGTGTCTGTATCCCGGTGATGTCCATTGGCTTTACAGCTGGAACCAAAACACCTAACAACGGCTCTGAAACAGCCGCGCATAAACGCCCAAGTCCTCTTAATTTAAGGGGGCTTTTTGGCTGGGGTATCTGCAGGCTTATGTTTAAATCAGTTTAAATCAGTTCATTATTAGCAATAAAGAAACACGCTTTAAATGTATGGCAATAAAGTTGAATCAAATGAAATCAAATCAAAGCCTTATAAATCCTCCCTGCACATTAAATCTTTTCATGTCTTTTCTTTTATTTTATCATTATTACACACCAATTACTTTTCTATTTTTAACCCTTTCACTGCCAAATCATATTTTCCCCCATTTTTAACTCTTTAAGACCCCTTTCACACCAAGGCGCTTCAAAAATGCCCTTCAATAACGCCTTAGCGTTATTACCGCGTTTTAGGGTCGTTAGCGTTAAAATTAACACAACTCTGCAGGCGTTTTAACAGTGTTTTTCAAGCGTTATTGAAGCATGTGTATTGATGCTATCTTTCTGCTTGCATGTTTATCCTTTGTGATATCATGTAAAACAAGCAGTGTCTTGTAAAGTAACAAGCAGTGTCTTGTTTTACTTCAAATCTTCATTTTTCTGGTATTAATTCTTTTTTTGGCACTTTAATTTAGTTTTTTTTGGCACTTTGATGGTCTGTTTAATCATTCTGACCTTCCCACAATTTCAGTCCTGTTGTTGTAGATGCTCTTTTCTGCTTGCATGTTTACCTTTTTGTGAGATCATGTGAATTTTCTACAGCTCAGGGCGGATTATAGGCGCTATTCAGGCGTTTTTACAGCGTTTTCAATTCATTTCAATGGAGAGGGGCATTTTTGAAGCGCTTTTTTCAACGCCCAAAAGCTGCTCCAAAGATGCTGCTTGCAGGACTTTTCTCAACGCCCCGCCAGCGCAACGCCTCAGTGTGAAAGGGTCCATTGAGATGCATGGGGAGCGTTTTATGAGCGTTTTAATAGTGTTATTTTTAGCGCTAAAACGCTGCAAAAACACCTTGGTGTGAAAGGGGTCTAACTGCCAAGTCAAATGTTTTCCCTTTCATTTATGAGCCCTTTATGAAACCAATTCCCCTCCCCCTTTTGTTTTGAACCCTTTCACTACCAAAACATTTTTTTAAATTTTTACCCCTTTCTATGACCCCAGCGCCAAACCAACTTCTTTTTTTTTTTAACCCTCCCCCTCCCCATTTTTTACCCTTTCACCGCCAAAACCAATGTGTTTTTCACATTTCTTGCCCATATGTTACAGTATAACTAAAGGAAAATCTGTTTATTGTTAGTGTTGGATGGAGTGGAGAGGGATTAGAACCCTGCCAGGTTTTTATTGCTGTCTGTGCCCCCTTTAGGGAGATTCATTCTCTCTATTTACCATTACCAACAAAAGTGAAAGAAAATTCCAGATTTTGGGTTGTCACCAAAACAGGAATTAGAGGCAAAATCTTCCAATGGGGACACTAGTTCTGGTGACACCCAGGGATGATGTCACTTTGGGAGGATTTCTCTCACTTCTTTTTTGGCGATGGGACGGGAAGTGAAGGGAAATCCCCCCAATGGGGACACGGGGGTTATAGTCCCCCCTTACTCTATTGTAAATGAAAAAAAATGTGTGTCTTTATTTCTATTTTATCTTTTATCTGGTATGCAGGGGATGGTGGGGACTCAGCATAAAAGAGGGTGCAGCCCATTACACATGGGGCTATGGGGGGGGGGGAGGGGTGAGCGCACAGATAGTCATTTGAACCCTTTCAGTGTTGGAGATTTTTGATGATTTCTGCTCTCCCAGCATTCCATAGTTTGTGAAATGACGAAGGCCCCAGTCACATCTCTGACATACACCTGGATGGCAAACACCCAACAAGCATAGTACCACCCATTGATTTCAGTGCATTGCCCTATGCCCCAAAAGAGTGACAAAGTAGCTCATGACGCGTTCTGCTTTGTTTTATTTACCACGCATTTTGCCACATTTCTTGTATTGGGGTCTCACGTTTGGTGGGGACATTTACAATAAATGGCACCACATATTTTTGCATGTTCCGTGATTGCGTAGAAACGTGCATTTCTGTGCGCATTACCGGAACGCACAGATGTGGCCGGAGACTGATATGGTGGAAAGTTGTCACCGTGGCATGCCATGTTCCGCCATATTTCCATTTTGCATCGGTGACCACCATACAAAAACTTTTTTTTTTAGAAGCGATTGATTATTGATATCGATTATTCCTATTGAAGGAGATCAATCAGAAAAGAATTGATAATTTATCAAAGTGATTATCGCCACCATTAGGGTTTAACCTCTTCAGCTCTGGAAGGTTTTACCCCCCTTCGTGACCAGGCCATTTTTTGCGATACGGCACTGCGTTACTTTAACTGACAATTGCGCGGTCGTGCGACACTGTACACAAATAAAATTGATGTCATTTTTTTCCCACAAAAAAAAACTCTTTTGGTGGGCTGTGATCACCTTTGTGGTTTTTACTTTTTGCGCTTTAAACAAAAATAGACGATAATTTTTGAAAAAAAACAACAATATTTTTTACTTTCTGCTATAAAAAATCCAAAAAAAAAGTAAAAAAATTGAATTTCTTCATCAATTTATTGCAATATGTATTTTGCTACATAATTTTTGTTAAAAACATTCCCAATAAGTGTATATTGATTGGTTTGGGCAAAAGTTATCCCGTCTACAAACTATGGGATAGACATTGCGGCGGACAAATCGGACACTAAGTGAAACTTTTTATACTTTTTTGGGGACGAGTGACACAAAATCAGTGCTAAAAATTTGCACTGTCACTGTACTAATGACACTGGCTGAGAAGAGGTTAATATCAGGGGTGATCAATCGGTTAAATGTGTGTCTAGGGGGTGCTTGCTAACTGTGGGGGAGCTTGGGATTAAAGGGGGACTCTTTGGACTGGTTATACAGAAGTGACAATCTACATCTCTCCTGCATCCATATTCAGAGTGTAAGATGTACGAGCAGACAGCTTACACTGACAGTCTGCAAGAGCCCGGCATTGCACCCACAATCTGCCCATCGCGGGTGCAATGCTTTATAGGCTCCTAGTAAAAATGAGGGAGGGTCATAACCCCTCAGTTTATCTTTAGCCATTGTGTTCCCCGCTCTCGCTGTCACACACAGCCCCGCCCCCTGGTCTTGGGATTTTGATAGACAGATCACCCCTCCAATCACGGGATGAGTGACATGTATCAAAGTTCCCTGACCAGGGGGCGGGGCTGTATGCGACGCCTAGAACGGGAACACACTGCTATTGAAATGAAAGCTGTTCCAGTGATGTTCCTCGGCGCTCTGATCATCCGGCCGGCAATCCTCTTCATCTCCTCTGTTCCCCTGCATGGTGGACACAGATAGGCAGCATTATGGACACAGGCTGCATGGTGGACACAGGTAGGCTGCATGGTGGATGCAGGTATGCTGCATTGGTGGACACCGGTAGGCTGTATTGGTGGACACCGGTAGGCTTTAAATTAGTTCAGAGAATGTATATGTAGGTCATCCACTAAGAAGTCGGAAGTAGAAATGGATACCCCACCCAGGGCAGTCAGGCACACCGCATCTTCACAAGCACACTTGAGTCAGAAGAACAGTCCAGTGCTTTGTTTTTATGTTTTATTGAGGGGAATACATTTTTTATAGAGATATTATGGGATGCCCACTTGGACAAAGCAGTAGAACTCTTCAGGGACACAACTATATATATACAGTGCATATATACTCTTCTCCTCTGCCTCCTGCACAAATCTTGCTTGTAGAACTACAAATCCCAGGACCAGCTGGCACTGTTTAGATGATCTGACAAAGGCTCAGTCAGACAAGTAGCAAATGCCATTTACAGGCAGGGACCACGGGCCCCTTGTTTGTGTAGCAAAGTCCTAGTGCCCAGCTGTCCTCCTCCTGTGGCTACTGATCCCAGTACCACCACTTCAGGCACTGTCAGCTCACCTGGCTGCAGCTGCCCCTTTCTCTAGCCCTCTTGGCTAAGACTCCACAGTCCTCCCAGACTGACTCTGCATCCATCTCACACTGCTCTCTCCCAGTCCTCTCAGTCCTCTCTGACTGCAACACTCACCAGCTCACCTGGTTGTCTTGCCCGGCAGTGTTCTCCTGCTGTCCTCTCCTTGCTTCTGTGCCTCCGGTCAGGACACTTCTGTGTGTTGTGACGTCCCTTCTGCACCCGAGCCCAGGCCCAAGGTCACCCCCCCCAGACTAGAAGGCTACCCTCAAAGGCCCCTGACAGCCTAATCCTCCACCTGAACTCCACTGCTCCAGCTTGGCTGACACTGAGTATTTGAGGGGACCTGCCCCCTGCCAACCCATCTGTTGGGGATTGGTCAGGGCCCTCAAAATACTCCAATCAGCTCCTCCTCACTTCCACACCCATTCTTCTGGAAGTTTCCAGCAAGTTCCAAAAGTAGGGGGATGTCTCAGAGATGCTGCCTGTGAGTCATCCAGCCCTTCCTGAGTCACTCAAACCCTGACCCAGAAAAAAACACACAGGGTTGGCTGCCAGCCAAGCAATTTACCTACTCTAACAAAAAATGTACTTCTAGCACACTAAAGGGTGATATACAAAGCATTCTCTCTGAATGGCGCCCCCATGAATGGCCACAATGCATCGCCATACACACAAATAATTTCTTTAGTCATTTTCACATGAGGCCGTCAATCTGCAATGTTCCCGTCCCAGCACTTTGCGTGCCCAGGAGGGACAGGTGCAGCAATCAGCCCCCTGCAGGTAACCTGTCAAAGTCTATGGCAGACTACGGCTTGATGGGGCTGAAGAGTGAACCAAGTGGTACTGGTGCTTAAGGCCCTTTGTGTTCAGTGGCAGGATCTGGAATGCAGAAGACCCGAGTTCTGGAACCTCATCCCTGAAAACACATGGTCCTAGTGGTTAGCAAGCACTAAAGCAATATGAGATCAACTGTCAGTCTATATCAATCCATAGCAACATGTATGAACACATTGTAATGTTTACCTTCTAACAGTCATATTTATACAATGTATACATTGCTATGTTTATTTTACTAACTATATGATATAGTGAAGAAGAGACTTTTATACTGTAAATAAGGGTTGTATGCTTGTTTTCTGTGCTACATGGTTATTAGGATCCTGGATCTCTTTGGCAAAATAAAGAATCAGAGTATTCTGCTCAATCCACCCAAATAAATATTTTAGTGTAGTGACCTCCCGGACCTCTAGAGGCCTGATGGTGACCTCCAGAGTCAGGGAGAGCTGACATCCATCCTTGTAGAGTGGGTTACCAGGCATGGTGGGTGTAAGGCAAGATGAAATGATGGGCGCCAGTCACTTTTTGAATGCAAATAAAGAGATTTATTGTCTCTTAACAAGAACTGTGGAAGAGGGGGTTAGGGCAGGACACCCTTAGGTAGATGCAATGACAATTAGCAGACTCAGACACAATAGGCAGACAGCTATACAATTCAAAGCCTCCAGCTGGATGAAACTTCTGTATAGGCAGGACCGCTGTCTCCTATGGCAACTAAGCTTTTAACAGTTTTCAAAGATCTTCACACATAGAACTTGGCAACAGAGTACGGTACTTCTCTTATACCACAGTTTCCCACTGTAGGTCTTCAATCACTGAGCTCCCAGTCTCTCACTAGACTTCCAGATTCCAGCTGCCCGCTGGATCCCGTGAGCTCTTCCACAGCTATCCCGCTGTATACTCCTCAAACGTCACCCCGCTGGGTCCCTGGCTTGGCACTTGCTGAAGCTTTCCCACTTCTTCACCGTCCTCGGCTGGTGAAAAGAATGCTCTGGTACTTCTTCAGGCTTACTCACAGTAGTCTCTGATAAAAAGATGGATGGTCCCTTAGTGGTGACTGCTTCCCCTTTACCTCTGACCAGGACTGGTTCCCCATCCGGCTAAACCTCTGTAACTCAGTTGAACTCCAATCCTGCAGTCCCAACCCTACACTGCTTCTCCTGCTCCTGGATAGGCCTCAGGCAGCCTAGCAGCCAGGTGTCCCCGGGATAGGCCACAGGCTTCCGGCCTAGCAACCTGGGACAACATAAAACACGTCCACTCAGACAGCCGTCCAAGTGGCACAGAACACCAATCACCTGACTCCACCCAAATAAATAGGCTCTCCCAGCAGGCCAAGGGACTAAAGAAACCCCTGCCAATTGGCTGAGATACCCCATCCATTTATAATCTGACCTTGCTATGCCTTTGTCGATCTAATGTCACCAGCAACAGTGCCACCCAGTGACAGAAGAGAAAAGGTGAATTAGAGAGGGATTAGTGGATCTTCTAAAATTAACCAGAACATTTACTATGTAGCGGCCCCATTGGCTTTGAGTAAATAACGAGAGGAGAGCTTCTGACGGGTGCAGTACTTTTATCCTTTTGTCTCAAAGGTGTGCATTAAGGTTGAACACCACAGAGTTATCTTTTGACTCCTTAAACATTTTAAGCATCATTTGCATTGTGAAAACTGTAAAATGACATACAATACAATACAATTAGTTTACAGAGATCACCAAAAAGGGGGTTACAATAGAATTACAAATGTGGGGTTACAAAGTGGTGTTCCATTATCTATACACAAAAATCTAAATTAACATTAAACATCTAAGGAAGCATGACTATATGTTCAAACATGTGGTTTGTCTACAGCATATCTTTTAACTAACAGCATGGACTCAATTTGTGCCTAAACACATACATACTGACAATGACAATGCACCTTTACTGCATACCTTGCTCCGCTTTCCAAGGGGTGCAAACTTTAAACTTTAGAAAACTTTCATAGACTGTCACCTTCCCACAAGGTACTGTTGGCTTGCCTGAATGCTGAATTAAATGAAAGCCCCTTGCAAAACTAGAGGAAGCAGGAAGTGTCTGCTGATTAAAACATTCCCCAGAGAAACAAGAGGAAGGCAATAAAGGTTCCACCTGTCATTCAGTGCTACAAAGATTTAAAGTGACAAGCGGACAGTTACATACTATATGGCAAACTAAATTTGTGAGCAACCCTGCCTAAACACCAGGGTACTACAGGGTACTACATCAGTATAACAGACGCTGATATGCTGAGTCAGCCACACCTCAACCACCTTGCAGCCGAATGCAATGCATGCAGCTGGTTGTCATTTTCAGGGCTGGAGAAAAAAAAATGATTTTTTTATTTATGGAGAGTGGGGTGCAGGAAGGTTAAGTCATTTAGAAAAGTAAAGTTCTGCCTTTTAGGCAGCCAAAGATGGCTTGAATTTTGGCCTGCAAAAAAAAAATCAGTCGACTCCGCCAACCACATAAACAGCATAGATGGAGGAATCTCTACTATATTAGGGCAGCTGCAGCTCCTGGTGATTGATGATGATCGATTCCCCTATGTTCATGTATTTAGTCACTTAGCTTGTCCCTAAGGACAAGACACTTCTTGTTCCGGGTCATGCAGTGTCCAGTTCATGTCTAACCATTTCCTCTATTCATAAAAAATGTGTGAGTGCTAATGTGATGACAAAAACATCTTCCGCCATGGTGATCTCTCTGTTGACTGCTCTGCATGTTTGGACTATAAGATTTAATTAACATGAGACTGAGAGATCCAGGGACTGTGGGATATGTATTTTTTTCACAGGAAGTGTCAGTTCCTAGACTTTTGACAGAGGTCATACATTACCTGTGCAGTGCCAAGACACATACATCATGTGTGAACACAAACAGAAACTCCTGACACAAGAATGTATCTCTCTACTTTGCTATATGCTATAGGTGTACAGAGCAACAAATGACACCATGAAAATACATGATCAATGCACATCTTATACGGTTGTAAAAGACAAGTGACCCAGAGTGCTTGCTTCTACTTTTCACAGTGTCCTGACAGACCCCCTAAATAAATTAGGGACTAACAACAACAGGGCCATGCCGGGGTGTCTGCTTCCTGAGTTGGCCATTCGTGACACACACTCCTGGTTGATAGAATGCTGGCAGCTGGGCAGTATGGTATTATTGGTTGCTAGGATGCAGGTGGCTGGACCTCACACCATCACTGGTTGCTAGGACATAGGTGGACGGTGTGCACAGTGTCATTGGTTTCTAGGATGCAGGTGGCCAAACCACGCAGTGCCATTGGTTGCTAGAATGCTGGTGGTTAGACCTCACATCATTATTGGTTGCTAGGATGTAGGTGGCTGGACCTCACATCATCATTGGTTGCTAGGATGTAGGTGGCAGGATTGCTTAGTGTCATTGGTTGCTAGGATGCAGGTAGTTGGATAGCACAGTGGCATTGGTTGCTAGGATTGAGGTGGCTGGACAGCACAGTGTCATCGGTTGCTCGAATGCAGGTGGCTGGACCTCACATCATCATTGGTTGCTAGGATGCAGGTGGTGGCATTGCTTAGTGTCATTGGTTACTAGGATGCAGGTGGCTGGACAGCACAGTGTCATTGTTTGCTAGGATTCGGGTGACCAGACAACACAGTGTCATTGGTTGCTAGAATGCAGGAGACTGGACTTCACATCATCATTGATTGCTAGAATGCAGGTTGCCGGACTTCACATCATCATTGATTGCTAGGATGCAGGTGGCAGGACTGCTTAGTGTCATAGGTTGCTAGCACACAGGTGGCTGGACAGCACAGTGTCATGGGTCGTTGGGATTCAGGTGGCCAGATGACACAGTGTCATTGGTTGCTAGAATGCAGTTGGCTGGACCTCACATCATCATTGGTTTCTAGGATGCAGGTGACTGGGCATAGGGTTGCCACCTGTCCAGGATTCACCCGGACAGTTCAGGTTTGAAATCATGCATCCAGGTTTCAGAGTGCCTGAAACCCGGACACATTATTTAGACCGGACTATGGCTTCCCAGCAGGGTTTCTGGCTACAGCTGTCTAAGCTGAGAGTGTCTGTTACACTCTTTCACACTGCCCAAAGCCAGCACTAACAACCCCTCCTCCAAACACACACACAGACGGGAGAGGAGAGAGGGCTCAATCTGTCCCCCACCCCTACCCCTCTGTGTCTGCCCACACTCCAATGCCCAGCTCTGTGCCTCAGAAAAGGAAAGATGGGGCCGGAAATTTGAATCCAGCAGCCTCAGCTACATCTGGATGAGAGGTGCTGACTGCCAAGGGGTGAGTGAGCTCACCATCCATCCCTGTCTGTGACTGAAGTCTCCCTCTTCTCTCTCATGCCTGAGTGAGTACACTAAGGTAAATCAGGGTTCTCAGAGCCCCCCTTACATCAGAGTAGTTCCCCTTTACACTAGAGGCCACAGTGTTTCTCCTTACATCAGAGTCCTCTCCATACATCAGAGTTCTCAGTGTTCCCCCTTAAACCAGGGTTCCCAGAGCATCCCTTATGTTAGAGTCCCAAGAGTTCTCCCTTACATCACAGTCTGCAGAGTCCCCCCCCCCCTCCTTACATTGAAATGGAACTTTGCGAGTTTAGATGTAAAAGGGGAACTCTGTGGACTCTGATGTAAAGGGGGACTCTTATTATTAACTTCATATGATTGGAAATGTTGTTTAATAGCAAAATATATACAATTCATACTATAAAAAAATTGGCGCAAGCATCGGTGGCGTACCAACAGGGGGGCAGTCAGCCTTGGGTGCCACACATTGAGGGGGCGTCAGGCCGCCCCCGGGCGCAGAGCTGGTACTAAGGGGGGGGGGGGGCACCTGCCCTGGGTTTAATGTTTACAGGCAGCTGTGCATGTACCCTAGTATGTGGGCTGATGTGAATGAGCTCTGGTAGCCCCATGTTTGGCTGTGGCTGCTATTATAACATTGCTGATATCAGCTTTTATCCTATTGCTTCTAGATTTCCTATAACATGAACCATCTCCACTCTATGCATGCAGGTGGGATGTACAGTACATAAGACTTGTTCTATAATGTCTACAGGCGCCCTATGAGGAGAATAGATCAAAACTGGAGCGAATGGGCACAACAACCAATCAGCTTCTAGCTTCAGCTTGTACAGTAAAACTTTAAAAACTGGAAGCTGATTGGTTGCCGTGCACAGCTGCTCCAGTCTTGTGATAAATCTCCCTGTATGTTTCTGAGCTTGGTGTGACTTGTAACAATAATACTCTCAGGTAGTCATGCATTGTAGGGAGGGATGGTAGAGCCCCGCCCCGCCCCTGGTAGCCACGCCCTTCTCCCCGTGTATCGGCTTGACATAGGAATCCCGCCCCCTTCACAGACAGCTCGTCCCAGGGGAAAGCCCATCGCTGACACCGGCTCCGCCCCTCCTGCCCGCATACATCACGTGGGCCACTAGGGCCAATAGGCATTCAGCGTCCAACAGGTACGAGATTCAAACTGTGCCCGTCTCCAGGAGACCCGACACACAACCCGGAGCCAGGCCGGGGGTCAGCATGGAGCATCGCATGATCGGACCGGGGCCCTACCGGGCCACCAAACTGGTGAGGAGGGGACCGGGGAGGGAGTCTGATCTGTGGGGGGAATGTCCGATCCCCATCAGTCTGATCTGAGGACAGGAAACTTACTTTTCCGGATGTTCTAATTGTATCCTAATTCCTCAATTTCACCTCTAACATGTGATTCCCTTGCTGAGATCATTGTGGGTGGTCTGATCGTACAATCATTGGGGGGGACATGTAATCCAAATATTCAACAAAAAAGAAACTTGGATGAACAGATCTGCTATAAGCTCAGCACTCACACACCATACAATCTGATTGTACAATCTCTAAGGCTCCATTCACACCTGATCGCTGGTGGAATCACTGTGATTCCAAATCGTTTGCAATGCGATTCCTTCTTAATGACACTCCAAACGCACCCGTGATTTTACAGAGCAGTAAATCGTGCTGCAATTGCACAAAAAGGAACATGAAGCCCCGTTCACACCTGAGCGATTTTCTGCTTGTAGCTCTAAAACACTCAACAATTCAAATCCCTTTTATTCCAATGGCCCCTGTTCACATCTGAGCATCCTGTCGCCTGAAGCAAAACACTTGTCCCTCAAAAAAATACACAAGCTTCTTTTTGGCAGAGTATAAGCGCCCCATAGACATCAATAGAAACGCTTGACTTGAGCATTTTACAAGCGTTTTGCTCGTTCTCTGCTCAAACAGCAGCTCTCCACCCTTAATTACCTCAAACCCCCCCCCCCGAGAGCTTTCTATTGACTAAACAAAATACCTGAAGCTGTAAACCGCTTGTAATATGCTTGTAAAAAGCTGCAAAAACAAAAAAAATGCTGGGAAGACGCCAGTAAATCGCTAGGCTCAGGTGCAAATGGAGCCTGAGATTCTTTTGGGCGACAGCATTGCACGTTGTGATCCTGCATTTTTCGGGGCAGAATCGCGGTAATCCCGCCTGCGATCAGGTGTGAATGGATCCTAAAGTGCCGATACGTAGCACCAGAGGTGTGATATTGCGACTGCAGCGTGATTTTCGGCACGATTGGGGTACCATTAAGAAGTAACGGCATCACAAACACGACCCGCAGCGATTTAAGATCATGGCGATTCCTCCCGTGATCAGGTGTGAATGGAGCCTTCTAGATCTACCAACTCCTATGTAGTACAAGGGTCTGTCTGGTTGGATAGTATAGGACAGTGTTTCTCAAACTTTTTTTTTTTTTTTGTCTTGCGGCGCACCAAAAAGATCAACAAAATTTTAACTTTTATATATATATTTATATAGTGTGTGTGTGTGTGTGTGTGTGTGTGTGTGTGTGTTTAAATTTAACCACTTGCCTACCAGGCACGAACACCCCCTTCCTGCCCAGGCCAATTTTCAGCTTTCAGCGCTGTCACACTTTGAATGACAATTGCGCGGTCAGGCTACACTGTACCCAAATGAAATTTTTGTCATCTTTTTCACACAAATAGTGAAAATTGTAAAGTCAGAAGGTTTTTTACCTTAAAGTGGTTGTAAACCCTTACAGACCACTTTTACCTACAGGTAAGCCTAGATGAAGGCTTACCTGTAGGTGCAAGAAATACACGGTTTAGGAGATATTTGCAACAGACAGGCACTGTAGACAACGGCGCGCAGGTGCACTGAGCGCGCCGTTTCTAATGGCGATTATGGCTCCCGTGCGCATGCGCGGGAGTGACGTCATCGCGGCTCTGGCCAATCACAGCGCCGGAGCCACAATACCCGGAAATAAGATGGACGCTTCGTGGAAGAGGGGACAGCGGTGACATCGCAGGCTCCTGTGTCAGGTAAGTGACACATAATGGGCTACTATGTGATGCATAGTAGCCCATTATGCTTTACCTTTTGCAGGGAAACAAAGAGGAAGTAAAACCCATCAGGGTTTAATTCCTCTTTTATAGAGAAACCATGGGCAAAGCTTATTTTGGGTCACAGGGGCACACTTACTTTTGCTATCCTGTAACCCAGAATCAGGCAACAGCAGACTAAATCTGTCAGCTGACATTGCAGAGCAGCTCCAGGCTCTGGAAGGATCCTGACCATATTGTAATTGGCCCCGCCTCCTCTCCAGCCCGACACTTCAGTGAACGCTGGAGGACTGAAGTGGAGAGTGGTGACTGACAAGGAGACAGAAAACTGAGCAATCAGGGGTCATGCAATTGCACATGATTGGATGATGGAGTGCACAGCCCATGTGCCTTTAGCAAATCAACCTTATGGAGTTGCTCAGCAACCTCTTTAAGGGCACCTTCTTATGTGGCTGTGCAGGGGCGTCCGCCAGCAAGAATCACTAATTGCTGCCTGCACCCTCTGTACAAATCAATGGCCGGTGTTCTGTCGAGAAATGCCTTCCGTCGCAAAATGCCTCAGATGAGTCTGCGCATTCGCAGTATGCAACGTCACTCCAGCTGATATGTTGCGTGGCGGGTTTTGGCTGTGTCTAAGGGCGTGTTAAAATACATACAATAACCGCTCTTCAACACACCCACAACCCGCCCCACAATAGCGAGGCAGAATCTGACAATTAGATTCTCCCTTGGCGCTCAGCAGATCGTCGGATACTGCCTCCGACGATCTGCGCATGCACCGTGTTGCCATTACGCCAGCTGATCAACAGAACGAAGCAAACTATGAACCTCGGGCCGCCTTTGTGAATGTAGCCTAATTTTCATAGAGTTCTATTAGGGTGAACTCCCCTACCTACAGCTAAAAAACTATCAGGAAGAGGTGTGTGTGTGTGTGTGTGTGTGTGTGGGGGGGGGGGGGGCTTTTTCATAAGCCGCACTTTATAATGATCATTGTGAAATCCTTCCTGTCCTGTATGTTGTATAGTGCTCTCATGCTGTATATTGTAAAGTTGATGGAATTTTAGGATGGTGATGTCTGGTTAGTGTTGTCGTGTCTCGTGCTGGACTTAGATCTTTGTGTGGATGTCCAGGGACTTTGTGACTTTTGGGGATGAGTTTGTTCAGTAAGGGTGTATACAGGGTGTCAATGACACTCAGAGCGTCCCAGTATTCAGTCTGATCTCTCTTTTATGATACGCACTGCAAGCTGCAACCTGTTTACAGCGCATTGCCAGGCTTGTCTGAGTATAGTGCACAGGAGAAGGGTTTGGTGTATGTAGGGTTTTTTTTTTAATTTTTTTTTTTTTAATTTTTTTAGCTTGCTGATTTTTTTTTCATTCTTGCGTTTAGGTGAATAGAGAAACCAGCATCATGCAAGTACAGCATTCACACTAGCCTCCTGCGTTTGGTTTATTTAACCCCTTCATATTGGAACGTAAAACAAGTCCTAATGCGAAGCACAGTTTTGCAACTTTGACATATGTTAGTAAAACTGTATATATTATCACAGCTACTTGGTGTATCCAGGTGGACTATACCCCCCCCCCCCCTTTTTTTTTTCAGGAGATATTGGGCTTTCATTTGTTGATCAATAGTAATAGATATCACCTGGATTTTTTTATTTATTTTTTTCATAATTATCACAGGAAAACTGGTCCAAAGTAGTAATAGCTGTATATTTCTTGCTAGTACCGTAACGATCGTAATGATACCAGATATGTGTATGTTGTTTGTACCTGTATTAGGGCCCAAAAACAATGGTGCACATTTTGCCTTTTTTATTTTACCTAAAACACACTGGGCTCAATTCACTGAAGCAGATTGTATGCGGTATTTACGTGTCTGGACACATTTTCTGCAAACCGAAGGCTCCCGCCGAATGACAGCGGCGCCGATTCCTGCCTCTAAATAAGCTTAGGCGTGGGCCACCCAATTATGTCACCAGGTGACCCTGCCCCCTTATGATATTATCGACCCGAGCATTCTGTACCTCATATTCATTCACATGGGAAGCCAGATTCCGATAAGCCTCCCACCAGCAGACCCCCACAACCACCAGGCCAGGGTTGTGGGAAGAGGCCCTTGTTCTCATCAACATGGGGAGAAAGCACCCCCCTCCATGTAGAGGGCATGTGGCCTGCTATGGTTTGCACGTAAACCCCCCTGCCCAGGCTGCATGCTCGGATAAGGGCCCTGTTTGGATTTTGGGGGGGTATCCCGCGCCATTTTTTGTTTTTACATTTCGGTGAGGTTTCCCTTAATATGCATCCCAGACCCGAAGGCCCTGGTATAGATTGGGGGGGAGGACCCCCACGCTGTTTTTTGTTTTTTAATTGCCGGCAATTCTTCTGTTTACATTCAGCTGTCAGCAGGGAACCCCACTCACAGCTGAGGACTCATCGGGCGTGACGGCCGCTCACTCCTTAACTAGCCATTTATTACTGTTTGTTAATCATACTGCCAGGGAGGTTATGTCAGATTTTTGCATCTCAAGGCGGTACATTGTTTTGCATGGAAATTTGGTGTTTTATATTGTAGGCCTGTAATTCTTAGGAATAACTCACTTTTAAAAGGTTTGTTAACCCATATAAGACAAACTCTGCCAGACCCTCTATTAGAGCCTGGCAGAGCACACTGCATTAGTATTTTGTAAAAACGAGCGCTGTAAATACCTATTTTGAGCTGTCTTTAGGCTGATCACATGACTCACGGCCGCTGTAAGGCTCTGATGGATACTGCAGGAGGGGCCGTGATCTCCCTCTGACGTCAGTCGGGGAGATCACATGGCCGCTCAGCCTCTCCTGCAGTAACCCTGGAAACGGACCCAAAGTCACGTGACCGGCCTGAAGACAGCGCTGAATCGTTATTTACAACACTCATTTTTCTGAAAAATGAATGCAGTGTGCTATGGCAGGATATAAATAAGCGGCTGGCAGTGAGCATTTACTAATTTTTTAATTTTGCTAATAGCAGGGGGAGCGAAGACGGAGACATGAGCTCACAGGCAGCAAGGAGGGGGTGGAGGGGAGAGAGGAGAGAAGAGAGCAGGGCGGCATATGACCGGGGGATGCACTTTGACCATGGTGGTCATGGCTCCGCCGGGCTCTGTCTCCCATGTGTCGCAATGCTCGCAGGGAACGGAGCCCGGCACAGTGGTGAATCGAACGGAGTACACAGCCTGCACACACAGCGAGAGGACATCGCAGGATCCTGGGGACACGGTAAGTAACTTTTCCCGTATACTGCGACGCAATCATGAGTGTGGCTCGGGGTTACCGCTTTTGGTAATGAAAATTCACCCGGAGCCACATTCAGGATTACCGCAAGGGAGGTTAAGGATGCTGGCTAGTGCCAGGGAAAAATTACCGCAAGCTTTTACTACTTAAATACTGCATCAGTTTATAAAATGGCGCATGTGGTATTTTAGTAGCTTTTTTTTTTTTTTTTTTTTTTTACTGCATATTCAGATGCGGTAGAATACCGCTTTGTGAATGGAGCCCACTGACCCTGATTCTACATTAAAAATGCCTTTTTTTTTTTTTTTTCCCCGTTAATTTTGCACTGATCCTTACATTGACCTTGATCCTAACGCTAACCTACATCAAACGCTGATCTCGCTATTTTATCTGTATTTTAATTTTTAATTTATTATTTTTTTTTTTTTACACATTTTTAAAGGGGTTGTAAAGTCAGGAGGTTTTTTTTATCTTTGTGGATGTAAACCCTCACACATACCATATGAAGTGAACAGCCTCAGATGATGCATAGAGCTGTCTTCGTCTTTATATATTCTTTAGAATTCTTACATTGTGTTAGAATTTTCACTTCCTCATTCAGCAGTAGGAGTGGATTCTTGGCATACAATGTGTGACGGCTGATTGGAGGAAAGGCACCCCCCCCACCACCACATAGGCAGAGGAAGGAAAGAATGGCAGAGCTGTGCTGTGACAAGACAAGCTCTCTGCTAAACTATTTATTGCACCCATCCCAACACAAATTTCAGGCTTTGGAGAGAGATAAGTAAACACTACAGATATGTGCCTAGGTCAAATTTCATTAATCAGGTTAATGCATTGTATGCATTCAGATAAAAAGTCTTCTGTGTGCATCAGCCCCCCTAATACTTATCTGAGCCCCATCTCTGTCCAGCGATGTCCATGAGTGTCTCGGCCATCCGAGACTCTTCCTCCACCATTGGCTCCCGCTGCAGTCAATCAAAGTCAGTTAGCCAATCATGAGAGAGCTGGGACGGGGCCGAACCACAGCTCTGTGTCTGAATGGACACACGGAGCTGTAGCTCGGCTCGGGTGCCCACATAGCAGGCTACTTGCTGTGGGGGCACTCCACAGGAGGCAGGGGCCAGGAGCAGCAAAGATGTACTCCAGGAGGAGGAGGATCCGGGCTGCTCTGTGCAAATCCACTGCAACAGAGTAGGTAAGTATGACATGTTTGTTATTTTTAATAAAAAAGAAAAAAAAAAAGTTTTTTTACAGTCGCCACTTCAGCCCCGGAAGGATTTATCCCCTTAATGACCAGGCCATTTTTTGCGATACGGCACTGCATCGCTTTAACTTTACTTTTTTTGTTCCCCCACAAATAGAGCTTTCTTTTGGTGGTATTTGATCACCTCCTGCGGCTTTTATTTTTTACGCTTTAAACAAATAAAGACATTAAACAATACTTTTCACTTTCTGCTATAATACATATCCCAAAAAAAATGTATTCATCCGTTTTAGACCAATATGTATTCTTCTAAATATTTTTGGTAAAAAAAATCGCAATAAGTGTATACTGATTGGTTTGCGCAAAAGTTATAGCATCTACAAAATAACAGTAAAACAATTACAAAAAATTATATAAAAGTCCCTAAATATAGGGGATATATTTAGGGACTTTTATATAATTTTTGTTGTTAATGTTTTTACTGTTAATGGCGGTAATCTGGAAATTTTTTTTTTTTTTTTCTTTTTGTGGAACTGCGACAATGTGATGGAGAAATCTGACCTCAAGTGACACTTTTTTTTTTTTTTCTTTTTGGGGGGACCAGTGACATTATTACAGTCGTCAGTGCTAATAAGATGCACTGATCAATGTATAAATGACACTAGCAGGGAAGGGGTTAACACTAGGGGGCGATTAAGGAAGGGGTTAAAGCAGAAATTCAGTCTTTTTATGTTTTCTTTTAACTTTCTATCTATTAAATCTTCTTCTGCTCTTGTTTTAACTTTTTTTTTTTTTTTTTTTCTGCCAGTAAATACCTTATACAGCCCACTTCCTGTTTCCTGTCTGGTAAAAAGCCTAGGCTTATCAAATCATGCACAGCTCTTGCTCACTCTTGTGAGAGTTTGCCAGGAAGGAGGGGGGTGAGTCATAAGAGGGCCAATGAGAGCTGCATGACTGCAGAGCTAGAGGAATTCCTCTTTGTAAATCCAGGAAGTGAACAGGCAGCAGCTTCAGCTGCCCACAGTTAAAATGGATGCAGCCAAACTCAGTGGAGGGAGATTTCTGCAGCATTTTTGGCAAGTACAGAATCACAGTATACATAAAATAATATGCAAAGTGGTTGGAGGGAAGCTTCAGAATGGCAAAGATCTTTTATTACAAATTATGTGAGCAGACTGCAGTTCTCTTTAACTGTGTTCCCTGTGTGTGTTCTAACTGTGTGGGAGATGGGCTCACTGGGACAACACAGAGATCGCTGTTCTTGATCACTAGGAACAGTGACATGTTGTCCCCTGTCAGAATGGGGATCAGCCTTGTTTACAGATCCCTGTTCTGGCTCTCTGTGCGCGTGCCCACAGTATCTATTGCATGAAACGAAATACAGGTACGTCGTTTTGCACAATAGGGCTGATCTGTCGCAGTATATATACCTGTACTGTGGCTAGTTGGCAAGTGGTTAACACTTTTTTTTTTTTTTTTTTTTTTTTTTTGGGGTCTTTTTCTCCTATCTATCCTTCCATTCAAGAAGTGAAATGCAGGGACGGGCTGCACAGTGACTGATTGGTGTGATAGCCAATCAGAAGCTATCACAGCGATCAGCTGAGCAGCATGCTTCCAGCACAAACCTGAGAACACGAGCAATGACTGCTCTAGCAAAAAAGAAAATCATCCACGTGTGTCCAGCCTTAGGCTGGGTTCACACCATTGCGAATTGGATGTGGGTTTCCCTGCATGCAATTTGCATAACAGGAGACTGTGACCGGCTCTCTATGGAGCGAATTGCACAGGAGTACTCTGTGTCTTTTTGGTCCATTTCAGGTCCAAATTCAGCCAAAAATTTGGGCTGAAATCAGACCTGAAACAGTGAACAGAGATGCACTGGACCCCGGCTGTGAGCCGCTCGGTGCTGCGGTGTGAACCCAGCCTTATGGTACGCACACTACAACTTCCAGGCCATTTCAATCGTTTTCAATCAGCCATTGAATGAGTCGGGGCAATCAGCCACAAATGCTTGGACCATTCCACGTATTCCTAGAAGCTATTGGTGGCACGTTGGAGTCATCTGTTCATTTGTAAGCTGGTTAAAACTGTCTGCACAATGCTGAGAGTTAACTTTGTAAAATAAAAATGTGCTGGAATCCATTTGAAAAGCTGAAAGAAGATTTTTATAAACAAATCATATTCCCAACATTGATTAAAAATACAGACAGCAGACCTTTTTATAGCATGTGATCGGTATTATACCCACCAGGGAAAGCTTTACAAACTGTAGAACTTTAGACGCTAAATGATTGTCCTGACTATCCTTCAAGCACACCCCATATACAAACAAGAGTGACCCTTGGAAGAAACGTCATCTATCACTGATAGCCGACAGTCTGTATATATACAGATCCATAAGATGTGCTTTCAGGTCTTCCATTAGACGGAGTGTATATATAAAGGAAATAAACCATTTTATTTGAAAGGTAAACCAAACTCCATTGTAATTCTTTCAGGCCCACAAGTAATCATTAAAGCTGAATTCCAGGTATGGTCATTTTTTACTTTGTTTGGACCAATGTAAGTATCTATTTGCCGTACCTGTGTGGTCCCTCTAGAAAAGAGGTCTCCAAACTATGGCCCTCCAGTTGTTCAGGGACTACAATTCCCATGAGGCCTAGTCATGTCTGTGAATGTCAGAGTTTTACAATGCCTCATGGAACGTGTAGTTCCACAACAACCGGAGAGCCGTAGTTTGGAGATTCCTGCTCTAGAATGTGGAAATCATTGTATTAGGCACCATTACTACAGGGTAGGGCTTGGAGATTCTCTTAAAAAAAAACTCGATTCACGATTCGAATCGAGTTGTTTTTTTTTCTTTGGAAACCGTGCCGGTCCTGAGGAGCTGCGGGCAAGGAGTTTTTAGGCGAGGCCGAGGCTTCGGCTTAGTCCGCGGCGTCCGGCCTCGCGGACTAGGCCGAAGCCGCGGCCTCACCTAAAAACTCCTTGCCCGCAGCTCCTCAGGACCGGCGCGGTGTCAGCCCCGGGCCTGAGGCGCTGCGGGCATGAGTTTTTAGGCGAGGCTTCGGCCTAGTCCTCGGTGTCCGACCGAAGCCGTGGCCTCGCCTAAAAGCTCATGCCCGCAGCGCCTCAGGACTGGTGCGGTAAAAAAAATCGATTTGCTTAAATTTTGAATCGATTTGACCTCTCAACTCAATTCAAGATTTAAACCGATTTTTATTTTTTTCCCCCCAAGCCCTACTACAGGGATCGTATCTCGTGTGGAGCGGCTGCCCTGCTGCATTGTGAATACAGGAGGATGCTCATTTAGCATGGGCATCATTCAGGGAAAGCTTTGCATTTCTCTAATGAATGGAAGACCTTCTATGATTTGATAAGGTGGAGATCTTCTCCACCTTTTTCAATTGGAGAGCACTTTGCATTTATTGAAAATGTGTAGCATGTTCCCTGAATGGTGCCCATGCTAAGTGAGCATCCTCCTGTGTTCATAATGCAGCAGGGCAGCTGCTAAAACAGGGCTCGACAAAACCCAGGTGCCAGGTCGCAATGGTGGCTGGAAATTGTGTTCTAGCACCTGGGCTACACCGCAGCAGCTGTCTGGATTCCTCCCATGCAGGTGGGCCGATGTTTGAGGCTGAGGCTATTCAGCCTGCTGGAGCAGGATACATGCTCCTTTGTGTGACTTGGTGCCATCCTCTGGCGGGCGGTGCTGTGATGAGCGCGGCTTGCTCTCGCTGCTCGCCCACCCCCAACATCATCTTCCCAGTTTGACAGCTGGGGCTGGGGTTGCGGGCTTGATCGGTCGCCCTTTCCTTACTGCTGCTGAGTGGATGGGGAGTGCCAGAGCCAACTCATCAGTGCCCATCAGAGCAGCCTATCAGTGCTTAGCAGCACAGCCACATCAGTGCCACCCCAATAGCGTTGCCTATCGGTGCCCATTATTACCACCTCATCAGTGCCCATTACTGCAGGAGAAAAATTACTTATTTGCAAAATCTTATAACAAAGTTTTTTTTTATTTTTTTTTTTTTTTTTTTTTTTTTTGTTTTTTTTGTTTTAACATTTTCGGCTTTTTTCGCTTGGCACCAGGCATGAGCAATTCTTTTTGCCTGAACCCCCGGACATGCAGTTCTGGGCGCTGGGTAGCTGATTTAAAAAAACTGGCTCCTAACTTTTTTAGCTGGCTTTTAGATTCTAAGCAGATTTGTCAAGCCCTGCGCTAAACACGAGATATGATCACTGTAGTGATGGTGCCTGATACAGTGATGTCCACATTTTAGAGCAGAGTTTTGGAAATGTTCCAAGCAAAGGGCCAATTTACTTTCCTTCAGACTTTAGGGAGGACAGACTGTGGCCAGTGGAAGTATGAAAAATCCCCAGCAGTGGAAATAGTGCCCCAATAGCCAGATAAAGGCAAGTGAAGGGCCACCTCTGGCCCCTGGGCTGCAGTTTAGGGAACACTGTTCTAGAGGGATTCCACAGGTATGGCACATACATACTTACATTGGTCCAAGCTAGGCCAATGTATCTATGTAAAAATGAACATACCTGGAGGGACAGGAAGTTATGGAGATCTCTCCAGAGGGGACAGAAATCTGGTAGACCTGTACAGTAAAACCTTGGTGTTCATATGTCTCATTCCATCACATAGCGATATCGATATTCCCACTTCACACGTTTCTGGTAAGGAATTTTGGGTGTTGCTGCAACAGCCAGCTGGAGATGTAAAACTTCACAGATCAATGTACATATTTGCCAGCACACCATGGACACCATCATATAACGTCCAAAGGTTTATTCACAGTGATCACTTAAAAGGACAATGTTTTGGGGCCATGCAGGGCCCCTTCGTCAGGCATGTGATGTAGGATGTCATTCTACCACATATACCAAAAATCAGAGAATCATTCATTTATCCCAGGCCAGTGGGCACAGTCGCTCAGGTCACTGCTTTACACGCAAACAGCCAAATGCACATCTAGAGCCAATGGTTTATAGTGCAAATATAGTCCAGTGTAATAGAGCCATATATTCCGAACTCTATACACTTGTTTCAGGCTTTTTGACTATCAATGCAGTGTATAGAAACCATGGCTAATATGGAGTAGGGTTTAGGTCCCAATGGAGAAGATTTATCAAAACTGGAGCACTCAGAATCTGGTGCAGCTGTGCATGCTAGCCAATCGGCTACTAACTTCAGCTTGTTCAATTAAGCTTTGACAATAAAACCTGGAAGCTGATTGGTTTCTAGGCAGAGCTGCACCGGATTTTGCACGCTCTGGTTTTAGTAAATCTCCCCCAATGAGACAATATAGTGAGCTAGTATACATCGAAAATGCTTACCTTAGAACGAAGTGAGGGCATCACCTCCTGGTCAACGTTGAGGGAGCTAACATGTTTCTTCCGGGTTCGCCACTCACAGCGCAGGAGCCGTGATGAGCCGCATGCACGCGGGAGTCCTCTTTCTGGCAAGGAGCTCTGATTTTCTGGCAGCATCCGCAGGACCTTCAGAGCGCATGCACTGCTGACATCAGTGGCTGCATGCAGGGTGAATATCTCCTAAACCGTACAGGTTTAGAAGATATTCATTTTACCTACAGGCAAGTCTTATTATAGGCTTACCTGTAGGTAAAAATTTGAAAGCAGGGTATACAACCGCTTTAAGGTGAAAAACCTGGAGACTTTACAACCCCTTTTTAAGTGCTTTAAAATGGAAAATTGTATAAAATACTTACGGAAATTTTCCTTTCCTGATGTCAATCCATGACGGCATACTACCACATGCATGCTGTCATCTTGGCTCCAGGAAAGTGGACATCAACCTTGCAGGATCAATTGTATTTTTAAATACATGGTTACTGACCAGTTTCTATAGACATAATAATCTACCGTAATTGTGTTCCTTGGTAAATAATAGTTGAGTAATTGCATCCTATCCTATTCATTTGATATCCTAGACTGGATATCTCCATTCCATGATTGCAGAGCAAAGTAGGAAATGTGATGTTTTAACATTTATAAATAGGTGGGAAATGGTCACTCTTTTTTGAGTTCAGGTCTGCTTTTTATTTTTTATTTATTTTTTAATATATAAACTTGACTAACTTTAGGATTCCACGTGTGTATTGGACATATAATAGGTTTTTGTACTAGGTAACATCTTGGTGTAAATCTCTTCTCTCTTCTCATTGTGGGTCATCGCACTGGACTGCTAAAATACAAGACATATATTGACTTTGAGGTGCTGACCCTCTGCTGTCCATCCTCTGTTTGCCCTTCTTTTAGTAAGGACTCGTGCACACAGGGCGTTTAAAAAACAAAACAAAAAAAAAAGAGCTGCAAAGCCAGCCGACACCAGAAAAAAGCGGTCGTAAAGAAGGTGGTTTTAGAAGCGTTTTGCATTGGCGTTAATGCGCGTTTAGCCGTGTTAGCGTTTAGCAGCATTTCTCTGCCCTCTTCTATTTTCCTCTCCCAAATCCAATTACTACAGCTTTAAACCCCCGGACGCGACTTAAGGCTTTTTTTACAGCTGTAACGCTGCTGCTCAAGAACGCACTGGCCCCGGGTTTTTCTCACCTCATCTTTCAGGACAGCACCTGGAGAGAGCGCAGCTCCACCCACTTCCCAGGAAACACTGCAATCATTTCTTTAACGCCTGGACACTTCCACCATGACCTCAGTTGTAGTGTTTCCTCCAGCCATTGTGGAAGCGCTGCAGGGGACCAGGGGCATGCTGCGCTCTCTCCAGGTGAAGGGTTAGAGCATACCTGGTGTTTGCTTGTTCTAATGGCAGAGGGTCCCGTGCCGATTGGGCAGAGTGCGGGGACTGCACAAGGCAGTGCAGCGGCTCTGGCTTCCAAGCCTGCTCTCTCTTCCGGGTCCCCGAGTGGCAGGTGACGTCACTGCCAGATGGGGTGGGACTTCTGGCGGTGCGCTGTGGCTTCCGGTTCCGTCTGCTGGAGCGCAGGAGGTGGAGGCGGCCTCGGCGGTGCAATTTCCGGTCCTCGCAGCAGCGAAAGGACTGCGGAAATTCAAGTAAAAAGCTGCTGGACGTCTTTTGGAACCCTGGAGCCAGAGGAACCGGTGGCGGGAGCAGGAGCCACAAGCACCAGCTAGACCCAGGTAGGAGAGGCAGCGGCCTCTGTTAGTTAGACCTTGGCTATGTTTGTTGTTTTTTTTTTTCCCTCTCTTCCTCTCCTGTGGGGGAGAGGACGTCTATGGGGACGTCTATGGGGAAGTGTGATTTACAGCAGTGATGTTATGGGGTATATTTTGTATCACTTACTGTTTTGTTTATGGGTCTGCTGGGGAGAAGATACAAAACAATCTGCAAGGTATATTTCTGCTTGGTGTGTGGTTTTTGTTTTTTTTGTGCCTCATGTAAAGCTTACCTTAGGGATTCCTGGACCAAACCTTTTGTGCAGGTCCTGCATAGCAGATTTGGTCAGAGAGGAGACTTCTACTAAAGCGCCCTCTGCCCAACCTAGTGAGATTTTCAGATTTTTCAGTCCTTCTGCTCCTATCTGGATAAACGTCCAGAGGCACAATCAACGGATGGTTCTCCAACCAACCTTCACACATCCTCTGCTACTCAGAGTGGTTAATGAGTCAGAGGAGGAGGAGAGAAGTATGTCTTCAGGGTCAGATGAGGGGAAAGGCAAAGAAAAGGAGGTTTCTTCTTCCCATTATAGTTTGTCTTTTGGAAGAGGTAGATGACCTATTGAAGACCATACATACTACCCTCAACATAAAGGAGGATAAGACCCAATTGTCCTTGCACGACCAAATGTATCCGGGTATGGATGAGGTCAAACATCGAGTATTCCCGGGTCACAAAGTGTTGACAGAGGCTATAAAAAGGGAGTGGAAAGTCCCAGAGAGGGCCCACTTTTTTCCAAGTCTCCTAAAAGGCGTTTTTTCCTTTTAATGAAGATGCGTGCAAGTTTGGAATGAGACCTAAGCTTGATGCAGCTTTGTAGAACACAGATTTAGCTTTTGAGGACATGGGGGTCTTGAAGGATACTATGGACAAGAGGGCTAATTTTTTGTTAAGAAAGGCTTGGGATTCTACAATAGTCAATCTCAAACCAGCAATGGCTTCAACGGTACTAGTCAGGAATTTATAGCACTGGTTAGAGCAGCTAAAGGGGCCATATTGAGGCAAGGACCTCGCGTAAAGATCTGCTGGAGACTGCCAGTCCTGCAGAAGGCAGTAGGTTACATGGCAGATGCCTCAGCAGAGTCGGTGAGGATGACCACAAGATCTTCGGCAAGAAGAGCTTTATGGGTGAAGACCTGGTCGGGTGATTCAGCCTCTAAGTCAAAGCTGTGTGGCCTACCTTTTGAGGGGGATCTGGTGTTTGGTCCCGACCTTGACGCTGTTCTAGACAGAACAGCAGATAAGAAAACAGCCTTTCCCAAGGTGTCTTTCAGGACAGCACCTGAGAGATGGCGACTCCACCCACCGGAACAGGAAACACCTTCTTCCTCCAAACTTTAAAGGGAGGCGCCTCCCTACCATACCTCAGTTTTTTGTGTTTCCTCCGGCCCGGAGGGAACATCTTTTTGAAGGGGAGTCAGGGTCTCTCAGATGCTCCTGGGAGACGGGGCTTCCTTTCTTTTTTTCCTCCTTTAGAAGACCCGCTGTCCTCCCGGCCTACCCAAGCCTTTGCAGCGGTAGCAATCGGGCTCCACTTCCCCTCCTGGTGCTCGGTGAGAGCCGTAGACCCGGTGATCCGTGTGGTCGTAGGAGCGGCGGTGCGCGTGCGCCGCCGCCATGTTTTTTGGCCGGCAGGCGCGGCGGAAGTGACAAGGCGGGTCACTGGCTCAGCAAAAGCGTCATTTCCGGCGTGGATGCAAGGGGGGAGGAGGGAGGACAGGAACTGGCGCCTACTTCCGCTTCCGGTCCGGTGCAGATGCACTATGGGAGTCCGGAAGCGGCATATGAAGCCACAAGTGAGGAGCTGCACACCAGAGATGAAGGACTCAGCGTCTGCAGCGGTGGGGACAGGCACAGGCGCCAGTAAAGCTCAGGTAGGAGCAGCAGTTTAAGTCTGCCTTTCTTCCTTTTTCCTGGGTTTGGTCTATTTTCTTTTTTCTTACCCCCTAGTGGCAAGGGGCCTGTCTGGGCACTAGAGGCTGACTGGTTTCTTCTTAGTGCACCTGTGGGTGATTCTTGTGTAGCTGAGACTGGGTCTCACTAAAAGGTCCCCTGGTTTTTTTCCCTTTTTTTGTTTTTTCTCTCACAGGCTAAAAGCTCTGACCCAAAAAAGAGATGTCCTTCTTGCAGGGCCGAAATGGGAGAAAATTGGAAAAAAGTCTTATGCAGTACATGCATCACTTCTTTAGTTAAGGAGGAATCCGCTTCGGTTTGTGATGATCTGGTTGCCTCTGTAAAGAAGGAACTATACGCCACGATTCAGACTTTTCGTGACTCTTTAGTTAACCACTTGAGCCCCGGACCTTTATGCTGCCTAAGGACCAGAGGTCTTTTTCCAATTTGGCACTGCGTCGCTTTAACTGCTAATTGCGCGGTCATGCAATGCTGTACCCAAACGAAATTTGCGTCCTTTTCTTCCCACAAATAGAGCTTTCTTTTGATGGTATTTGATCACCTCTGCGGTTTTTATTTTTTGCGCTATAAACGGAAAAAGACCGAAAATTTTGAAAAAAAATGATATTTTCTACTTTTTGTTCTAAAAAAAATCCAATAAACTAAATTTTAGTCATACATTTAGGCCAAAATGTATTCGGCCACATGTCTTTGGTAAAATGTCAATAAGCGTATATTTATTGGTTTGCGCAACAGTTATAGCGTCTACAAACTAGGGTACATTTTCTGGAATTTACACAGCTTTTAGTTTGACTGCCTATGTCATTTCTTGAGGTGCTAAAATGGCAGGGCAGTACAAAACCCCCCCAAATGACCCCATTTTGGAAAGTAGACACCCCAAGGAAATTGCTGAGAGGCATGTTGAACCCATTGAATATTTATTTTTTTTGTCCCAAGTGATTGAAAAATGACAAAAAAAAAAAAAAAATATTTACAAAAAGTGGTCACTAAATGATATATTGCTCACACAGGCCATGGGCATATGTGGAATTGCACCCCAAAATACATTTAGCTGCTTCTCCTGAGTATGGGGATACCACATGTGTGGGACTTTTTGGGAGCCTAGCCGCGTACGGGACCCCGAAAACCAATCACTGCCTTCAGGATTTCTAAGGGTGAAAATTTTTGATTTCACTCTTTACTGCCTATCACAGTTTCGGAGGCCATGGAATGCCCAGGTGGCACAAAACCCCCCCAAATGACCCCATTTTGGAAAGTAGACACCCCAAGCTATTTGCTGAAAGGCATGGTGAGTATTTTGCAGCTCTCATTTGTTTTTGAAAATGAAGAAAGACAAGAAAAAACATTTTTTTTTTTCAATTTTCAAAACTTTGTGACAAAAAGTGAGGTCTGCAAAATACTCACTATACCTCTCAGCAAATAGCTTGGGGTGTCTACTTTCCAAAATGGGGTCATTTGGGGGGGTTTTGTGCCACCTGGGCATTCCATGGCCTCCGAAACTGTGATAGGCAGTGAAGAGTGAAATCAAAAATTCACGCCCTTAGAAAGCCTGAAGGCGGTGCTTGGTTTTCGGGGTCCCGTACGCGGCTAGGCTCCCAAAAAGTCTCACGCATGTGGTATCCCCGTACTCAGGAGAAGCAGCAGAATGTATTTTGGGGTGTAATTTCACATATTTCCATGGCATGTTTGAGCAATATATCATTTAGTGACAACTTTGTGCAAAAAAAAAAAAAAAAAAAAAAAAATTTGTCTCTTTCCCGCAACTTGTGTCGCAATATAAAATATTCCATGGACTCGACATGCCTCTCAGCAAATAGCTTGGGGTGTCTACTTTCCAAAATGGGGTCATTTGGGGGGGTTTTGAACTGTCCTGGCATTTTATGCACAACATTTAGAAGCTTATGTCACACATCACCCACTCTTCTAACCACTTGAAGACAAAGCCCTTTCTGACACTTATTGTTTACATGAAAAAGTTTTTTTTTTTTGCAAAAAAATTACTTTGAACCCCCAAACATTATATATTTTTTTAAAGCAAATGCCCTACAGATTAAAATGGTGGGTGTTTCATTTTTTTTTTTCACACAGTAATTGCGCAGCGATTTTTCAAACGCATTTTTTGGGGAAAAAACACACTTTTTTTAATTTTAATGCACTAAAACACGCTATATTGCCCAAATGTTTGATGAAATAAAAAAGATGATCTTAGGCCGAGTACATGGATACCAAACATGACATGCTTTAAAATTGCGCACAAACGTGCAGTGGCAACAAAATAAATACATGTTTAAAAGCCTTCAAAAGCCTTTACAGGTTACCACTTTAGATTTACAGAGGAGGTCTACTGGAAAAATTACTGCACTCGATCTGGCCTTCGCGGTGATACCTCACATGCATGGTGCAATTGCTGTTTACGTTTGACGACAGACCGCCGCTTGCGTTCGCCTTAGCGCGAGAGCAGGGGGCGACAGGGGTGTTTTTTTTTTTTTTTTTTTTTCTTTATTATTTTTTTGCTTTTTTAATCTTACTTTTAAACTGTTCCTTTCATATTTTTTTTTTTTTAATCATTTTTATTGTTATCTCGGGGAATGTAAATATCCCCTATGATAGCAATAGGTAGTGACAGGTACTCTTTTTTTGAAAAAATTGTGGTCTATTAGACCCTAGATCTCTCCTCTGCCCTCAAAGCATCTGACCACACCAAGATCGGTGTGATAAAATGCTTCCCCAATTTCCCAATGGCGCTATTTACATCCGGCGAAATCTAAGTCATGAAATACTCGTAGCTTCCGGTTTCTTAGGCCATAGAGATGTTTGGAGCCACTCTGGTCTCTGATCAGCTCTATGGTCAGCTGGCTGAATCACCGGCTGCATTCTCAGGTTCCCTGTTGAGACAGGAGAGCCAGAGAAAAACATGGAAGACGGTGGGGGGGGGGGGCATTCCCTCCCACGGCTTGTAAAAGCAGTCTAGAGGCTAATTAGCCGCTAGGATTGCTTTTACATGAAAGCCGACCGCTGGCTGAAAAGAATGATACCAAGATGATACCTAAACCTGCAGGCATCATTCTGGTATAACCACTCAAAGTCGTGAATGGCGTACCTGAAGACAAAAAAATGGTTAACAATGGTTAACAATAAAGCACAGTAAAGTGTAAATAATTACACACCTGAAAAACAAACATGATAAAACATAATAACAATAACAATAAAACATTGCAGAATAGAATACAGTAAAAAAGAGCAGAACAATAGAGAGAGAGAATAGAGAGAGAGAGAACAATAAAACAACTATTTTTTTTTATTTCATATTTTTTTTTTTTTTTTTTTACACTTTTTTTGTAACTAACTTTTATAACGGTAACCGGTTCCAGGTTCGGGTCTCTCAAAATGCGATGGCATCTTGGGAGACCCTGTGAAAGTGTGCCTAGTCTGTGCAATGCTGTACCCTACGCTAATACTCAACTAGTGAATGGTAGCGTTCAAAACATTCACCAATGCAAAGACCAGGATTGTCAGGACAGGAGGGACAATAATAGCGGGTGTCACGCCTATATCCGCGCTTGCTGCAGACACGACATCTTTTTTGGGGGGTTCGTTGGGTAGGGGTACTCGGGAGGACATAAAAATGCCTCTCATGCAGCCGACTGCATTTGGTTGGGGATGTGAATGGGGGAAGTACGGGCGCTGCAGAAGCGGTGGGTTCCCAATTAGGATTGGCGAATGCAGCAGGAAGGGCATTATGGGCACGACGGGCCTGTGTTTGTCTTTTTGGTGGCAGCGGGACACTACTTGTGCTTGCCATCTCGCCAGCTTGAACTGCACTTATGGGACTCGCCACGTCACCACGTGTTACTGCAGTGCTGGTTTGACTACGACCGGGGTGTACTAGGCCGCTGGCGCTTGCCAGTTCACCAAAACGCTACCAAAAAACTGTTAGCGATCGCAGGGATCAGGCCTGACTCTGCGAACGCTGCAGTTATGCTTTTAGTGTTTTGTAAGTGACAGTGATCGATCGATACTGCACTTGGGTGGGCTGGGCCGGGCGGAGGGGCAAAACGCAGGTGCTAGCAGGTATCTGGGCTGATCCCGCTAACACTGCGTTTTTGGGAACCCTAAACTGCTGGTGACGCTAGTATAGATCTGATCAGATATTGATGCGATCAGATACTATACCACTAAGGGAGGTGTACGGTGCGTGCGTGGGTGTTAGCGGTACTGGCGCTAATCTGACGCTGCCTGGGGCTGGTGCTTGCCAGTTCACCAAAACGCTACAAAAAAAACTGTTAGCGATCGCAGGGATCAGGCATGACTCTGTGAACGCTGCAGTTATGCGTTTAGTGTTTTGTAAGTGTCAGTGATCGATCGATACTGCACTTGGGTGGGCTGGGCCGGGCGGAGGGGCAAAACGCAGGTGCTAGCAGGTATCTGGGCTGATCCCGCTAACACTGCGTTTTTGGGAACCCTAAACTGCTGGGGACGCTAGTATAGATCTGATCGGATCAGATATTGATCCGTTCAGATACTATACCACTAAGGGAGGCGTATGCTGCGTGCGTGGGTGTTAGCGGTACTGGCGCTAACCTGACGCCTGGGGCTGGTGCTTGCCAGTTCACCAAAATGCTACCAAAAAAACTGTTAGCGATCGCAGGGATCAGGCCTGACTCTGCGAACGCTGCAGTTATGCGTTTAGTGTTTTGTAAGTGACAGTGATCGATCGATACTGCACTTGGGTGGGCTGGGCGGAGGGGCAAAACGCAGGTGCTAGCAGGTATCTGGGCTGATCCCGCTAACACTGCGTTTTTGGGAACCCTAAACTGCTGGGGACGCTAGTATAGATCTGATCGGATGAGATATTGATCAGATACTATACCACTAAGGGAGGCGCATGCTGCGTGCGTGGGTGTTAGCGGTACTGGCGCTAATCTGACGCTGCCTGGGGCGACGCATATCACCGCCGGGCGATCGGGGGGCTAAACCTTTATTCGGTAATAAACGGCGGGTGCCCTGACACTATAAAAAATAAACAAACTAACCAGCGTCAACCGTAACGGTTATACGGTGATCAGTGGTGAAAGGGTTAACTAGGGGGCAATCAAGGGGTTAAAACATTTATCAGATAGTATAGGGGGGTCCCTGACGCTATAAAACGCTGACGGCGAACCTAAATATTTACCTCACTAACTAGCGTCACCAGCGACACTAATACAGCGATCAGAAAAATGATCGCTTAGTGACACTGGTGACAGGGGGTGATCAAGGGGTTAAAACTTTATTAGGGGGGGTTAGGGGGGTACCCTAGACCTACAGGGGGGTAACAGTATCTGTCCCAACACTGTAACTGTCACAAACTGACACTATGCAGTAATCAGAGAAAAAAAAAAAAAAAACTGCTGGTGTCAGTTTGTGACAGGGGGGGGGGGGGGTGATTGGGGGGGGATCGGGGGGCGATCGGGGGGGGGATCGGGGTGTTTTGTGTGCCTGGCATGTTCTACTGTGTGTGTGTGTGTGTGTTGGTGCACTCACATTGATGTCTTCTCTCCTCGGGCCGGAACGGAAAATACCGACCCGAGGGGAGATGACATCATTTCCTTTGCTGCTGTTTAGCATACAGCAGCAAAGGAAGATTCTCATTGGGCGGCGGCGATCGCGAGGGGGGGGCCACGAACGGATGGTCTCCCCCTCATCACCGATCGCCGCTGGACAAAAGACGACCGCCTCTGGCACCGTGGGGGGGTCCGATCGGACCCCCCACCCGCGGAAGGCAAATCACGTACACTGTACGTGATTTTGCCTGTCCGTGCCACTTTGCCGACGTACATCGGCGTGAGGCGGTCGTCAAGTGGTTAATCCAGCTGCTAGTCAGCCATCCACTTCTGAAGCTTTCCAGGGTTCTATTTCTTTCCCCATGGTAGAAGCTTTACCTGAAGGCCCCTCTATCAGGGAAGAGCAGTCCCCTACTCCTTCCGTTAAAGATTCGGAGGAGGAGGGTGAGGAAGCGGAGGTGGCTCCTTCCAAGTTTAAGCTTTCCCTAGAGGAGGTAGACGGACTCCTTAAGGCTATCCATGTTACACTTGGCTTAAGTGAGGAAAAGGAGTTATCTCTTCATGACCGCATGTATGCAGGGTTAAATGAGCCTAAGGGGCGAACATTTCCGGTTCATTCGGTCATTTCTGACGCCATTACTAAAGAATGGCAAGATCCAGAGAAAAAGCCCTTTTTTTTCCAGAGCCCACAAAAGGCGCTTCCCTTTTGAGGAGGACCCTTCTGCGCACAGGTCTCAAGATCCACAGACCTGTCTTTTGAAGACATGGGTGTTCTAAGGGATCCAATGGACAAACGCATGGATCTTTTGCTCAAGAGATCATGGAAATCAATCATGAGCAATTTAAAACCAGCAATGGCCACAACCTGTGTAGCCAGGAATCTGGAATACTGGGTGAACCAACTTAGGTCTCATATAGTGGCAGATTCCCCCAAGCAGGAGATCTTGGATTCCGTTTCCTACCATGATTTCTGCGGTTGCTTATATTGCAGACGCTTCGGCTGAAGCTATCAAGATGTCAGCTAGGTCTGCAGCTTTAGCAAATGCTGCGAGAAGAGCTTTATGGCTAAAAACCTGGCCAGGTTATACAGCTTCAAAGAGTAAACTTTGTGGTATTCCCTTTTCAGGTGATCTTCTTTTTGGCCCTGATCTAGATGATATCCTAGACAGAACTGCCGATAAGAAGAAGTCCTTCCCGGTCAAAAAGAAAAAGCAGACCCCAAAACGTCTTTTTC
Source organism: Lithobates septentrionalis (assembly GCA_037952835.1). Lineage (NCBI taxonomy): Eukaryota > Metazoa > Chordata > Amphibia > Anura > Ranidae > Lithobates > Lithobates septentrionalis. The sequence continues at coordinate 4,025,792 of JBBDGP010001543.1, read as the reverse complement.
GACCTCAAAAAACTCAACAGCAGCAGCAGGAAAATAAGTTTCAGGGCAGGAGAAAAAATTGGTCCGCGCAAAAGTCGAAGGGCAAGGGCGGAATTCTCTTCCGTCCTCCTTCACAGGCCGAAAACTCACAATGACTCATCTCTGCGGGTCGGCGGAAGATTACGAGAGTTTCTTCCGCAGTGGTCAGGGATAACGTCAAATCAGTTTATTCTGACCACTCTCTCGCAGGGTTATACTCTCGAGTTTTCCAGAAGCCCCCCAAGAAGGTTTCTGGTAACACATGCTCCTCGAGATCCAATAAGGGCCCTGGCCATGAAATCCTCTCTGGAGGAACTAATGCAACAGGGTGTAGTAATCCCAGTGCCACCAGAAGAATGGCACGAGGGCTTCTATTCACATGTCTTCCTGGTAAAAAAACCAACAGGAAGATTTCGTTTAATTCTCAATTTAAAGCCACTAAACAGAGCCATCAAATACAGAAGGTTCAAGATGGACTCAATTTTCACCGCCAGAAATCTTCAGGTTGTTTCATGGCGTCAGTGGATCTAAAGGATGCATACCTGCATATTCCAATCTCATCCCAGTCCCAGAGGTTTCTCAGGTTGGCGGTAAGGTTGGAAGGCAGAATTCAGCATCTGCAATTCAGAGCCCTACCCTTCGGGCTATCATCCGCACCCCGAATTTTCACCAAAGTAATGGCAGAGGCCCTAGCTCCGCTGCGTCTTCAGGGAATCGCAGTAATTCCTTACTTAGACGATCTGCTATTTTTCGCCCCCTCAAGAGAGGAATTGAGGAGCAATTTAAGCAGAGCATGCAGCCATCTGGAGTCTCTAGGTTGGATCCTAAATCTCCAAAAATCTTCCCTGGAACCATCTCAGGAGATTCGGTTTCTAGGGTATATAATAAAGCCGACCAAGTCCTCAAACTGGAGAGAACTCAAGGCGATCGACTTGGCTCTGAAGTCATTTGCTCAGGGGCTTCGGGCCCAGCATGTTCAAATACTAACAGACAATGCCACGGCCGTGGCTTATATAAACAGGCAGGGAGGTACAAGGAGCAAATCGCTGCAAGTACTAGCCATGAGCATTCTCCGTTGGGCAGAAGGACACTTGCTGTCTTTGTCAGCAGTCCATCTAAAGGGATCCCTGAACGGGGTGGTGGATTTCCTGAGCAGAAACCCCATTCGGGAAGCAGAATGGTCGCTGAACCCAGAGGTTTTCGCCATGATTGTCGAGAAGTGGGGGCTGCCAGAGGTGGACCTGTTCGCCTCAAAGGAGAATGCCTTGGTTCCGCAATTTTTTTCCCTAAGCAATCACGACGGGTCACTAGGAACAGATGCCTTGGCGTATCCATGGAGATTCCATCTCTGCTACGCTTTCCCCCCATTCCAGTTAATTCCCTTGGTATTAAGAAAAATTCAAAGGGAAACGGTACCGGTTGTCCTAATCACGCCTTTTTGGCCAAGAAGGGCTTGGTTTTCAACCGTTCTGAAAATGGCGGTCAGGCCTTATTGGCATCTGCCCCTCAGGCACGATTTACTATTTCAGGGGCCAGTAAATCACCCAGAGGTAGCCACTTTGGCGCTCACAGCCTGGTATCTGAAGAGCAGCTCTTAAGGAGCAAAGGTTTTTCCAACCGGTTAATCTCAACGCTATTATCCAGTAGAAAAAGGGTGACTAGAAATATCTATTCCAAGGTCTGGAAGGTTTACAATACATGGTGTAATTCATCTGACCAGGACCCAGGGAGTCTTGTTACCATTCTGGAATTTTTACAGGTTGGTGCTGACAAGGGACTAGCAGTTAGTACCTTGAAGGTACAGGTGGCTGCGCTAGCAGTGTTCCTAGAAAGATCGGTGGCCTCAGATCCATTGGTAACCAGATTTTTCAGATCCCTTACGAGATCCAGACCAGCACCACTTAAGTTGTTTCCCAAATGGGATCTGTCAATAGTCCTCCAGTATCTAACAAGGAGTCCCTTTGAACCTTTGGAAGAAGCGCCACTCAGATTTCTCACTTTTAAGTCTGTGTTTCTGATTGCCATGGTCTCTGCATGCAGGATCAGTGAGCTTAATGCTTTATCAGTTAAGGAACCCTATTTATCTATCTTCCCAGATAGGGTTATACTTAGAACAGATCAGAAATTCTTACCAAAGGTAGCTTCAGTACAAAATCGTGTTCAGGACATTGTACTTCCGACCTTCTGCCCCAACCCAGTAGGGGAGAAGGAGACTTGTTTTCACATGTTGGATGTTAGAAGAGTTTTGTTATGTTACTTGGAAAGGACAAAGCTCTTTAGACGTTCAGATTCTCTGTTTGTGCTATTTTCGGGCAACAGGAAAGGTTGCCAGGCTTCTAAAATCTCTTTAGCAAGGTGGCTGAAGCTAGCCATTTCAGAGGCTTATTCGCATGCAGGTGTGTCTCCTCCAGCAGGAATTTCTGCACACTCAACAAGAGCATTAGCGGCCACTTGGGCAGAGAGAGCTGGTGCCACCCCTGAACAAATCTGCAAGGCGGCAACATGGTCGAGTTTTCACACATTCGTGAAACATTACAGGCTGGACCTCACATCTGCTAATGATCAGGCGTTTGGCAGAAAGGTCCTGCAAGCTGTTGTCCCGCCCTAAGGGGGTAAGTCTCTGTTTATCCTCTCAGGTGCTGTCCTGAAAGACGCCTTGGGAAAAACCAAGTTAGACTTACCGGTAACTTGTTTTCCAGAAGTCTTTCAGGACAGCAACATCCCGCCCTATTGTATTGTATATACTATGCTGTGACTAACGTATGTGTTTATGTGTTCCAGCCGGGGTCGGAGGTCTTCTCTACTACAACTGAGGTATGGTAGGGAGGCGCCTCCCTTTAAAGTTTGGAGGAAGAAGGTGTTTCCTGTTCCGGTGGGTGGAGTTGCTATCTCTCAGGTGCTGTCCTGAAAGACTTCTGGAAAACAAGTTACCGGTAAGTCTAACTTGGTTTTTCCAGCTAAAAAGAATGTTGCACCGTCCTTTTCACCAGACCCGGGGTTCAAAGGAAACAGGACAGAAGAGACCTTGGCGTTCCCAGAGGGGTCGAGGGAAGACTGGCGTGTTTCGCGCCCCCCCCCCCCCCCCCACAAGGACCCAGTGACTGTCTCCGGACTGTGGGAGGGAGACTGCAGTCTTTTCTCCCACAGTGGGAGAGGGCAACATCCAGTGTGTTTTTGTCCTCAAAATAATCTCTGAGGGATACACACTGAAGTTCTCAGAACATCCGCCATGTCGCGTTTATGTGACGCAGCTCCCCAAAGATCAAGAAAAATCTTTAGCGGTGACATCACTCTTGCAGGAATTTCTTCTGCAGAAAGTAATCACCCCAGTGCCCTGGGAAGAGGAAGGACTAGGGTGTTCACATGTTTTACTAGTAAAGAAGCCGTCGGGAAAGTTCAGGTTAATGCTGAACTTAAAAATCTTGTACAAGTGGGCAAAACGTAATTGCTCTGATTAAGTATCCTTTCTCAGAGAATGTGAAATCATTTCGGCAAGACTTGGGGAAAGAGGCTATCAATAGTGACTTATTAACGGCTTGCCGACTGGCTAATGCCGATATACGTCAGCAGAAGGGCACGTACAGGCAGATTAACATACCTGTACGTTGCTCTTTAAGAAGCGGTTTGACTCTGTCCGCGGGGCTACCTGCAATCGTCTCACGGAGAGGAAGTACGGGGAAATGCAAATGTTAACAAGCATTTCACCGTTCCGCCTACTGACAGGGCACTGATCACAGCTCCCTGTAATCGGAAACCCTGATCAGTGTCGTGTCACACATAGCCCCCCCCCACAGTTAGAATCTCTCCCTAGGACACACTTAACCCCTACAGCGCCACCTTGTGGTTAACCCCTTCACTGCCACTCACATTTACACAGTAATCAATGCATTTTTAATTGCACCGTTCGCTGTATAAATGTGAATGGTCCCAAAATCGCGTCGAGTGTCCGCCATAATGTCGCAGTCACGATAAAAATCGCTGATCGCCGCCATTACTAGTAAAAAAAAAAAAATATTAATAAAAATGCCATAAAACTATCCCCCATTTTGTAGACGCTATAACTTTTGCGCAGACCAATCAAACGCTTATTGCGTTATGTAGTAGAATACGTATCGGCCTAAACTGAGGAAGAAATTTTTTTTTTTTTTTTTTTTTTTAATATGTTTGTTGGGGATGTTATCCCCAACAAATAATTGTTGGGGGTAATTGAGAGATTTTGGATGCCTCTAATTATACTCAAGACCCTGTGACTTTTGTTAAAACATTTTCACAAGAGTTCAATTCTGCGAAAAAGGGTACCGTATTTGCCGGCGTATAAGACGACCTTTATACTTAAAAAAATCGGGGGTCGTCTTATACGCTTGTAAAAAAAAGTCTGCCCGATGGATGTCAGCCCGCTGGATGTGCTGTAATACTGTATGTAGCTTTGGCTACATAGAGTATACCGTGCTGAGCCAATCGCAGCGAGCAATGTATTCTTTTAATGAATAGAAAGCCTGATCAGATTGGAGCAACCTCTGCCAATTCCAGCAGGTTACATACAGTATACCGCCTGCTTGGATTGGCTTTGAGAGTCAGGCGCGGGCTGATGATGGTACAGCTTCTGCCAATCCGAAGAGGCTTTGTATTCACTAATAGAATACATTGCTTGCCATGATTGGCTCAGCATTGTATACTGTAATGAGGGTCACCGTTTTCCACACTGTACTTGCCAATGGAGGCTAGTAGACTGTGGACTTCAATTCCCAAAAGTAGCTGCACCTAGAGGGGGGGGCGTGTCACTGTTTTTCTGGGCAAACTGAGCCAGGAGAGAGGAGAGGGCAGACCTATAGATGGGGTCTAAGCTCTCAGCCTGCCGGGACCAGAGCCATCAAGAGAGAAGCTAAGAGGATCTGCTGCGGTGCCTGCTCACCTCTACCGTGAAGAGAGGAAGGACCTGCATCTAAGTCTTCCAGAGCTGCCTTCAGAGATTGGGCTTGAATTGGAGCTATGAGGCTGCATCCCTGTGTGAGGAAGGGTAGTCTTATACGGCAAGTATAGCCTCAAACCTATGTTTTCATTGGAAAATTAGGGAGGTTGTCTTATAAGCCGGTCATCTTATACGCCGGCAAATACGGTAGTTTCCAAATATTTACCAGTTTTATTTGCTGACCCTGGTCTTGCCCCCGTCCTGTCTGTGGGGTGCAGGTTTTCCAGCCGCTGCTCCCAAACTTTGGGTAACATCTTATCCCCGAGGCTTTTTTTCATCGACTGCTCGTAAAAGGACATGGTTGCTTGTACATACGTGTGTAAACGCCTGCCGTGTTTGTACTAGACACAGCAGGGAACACAAGAGTGTAGTATCCTGTGCCACAGGTAAAAAGTTTGACATTCGTAGCTACATTAAGTGCAGTACCACAAATGTTGTTTCTTATAGAATGCATGACATGTAAGCTACAATATGTAGGAAGAACCACTTGCCCGTTACGGGTTAGAAGAATTGGTGAGCACTATCACAGTGCTTCTTACAGTAGTGACAAAGGTTTATCCAATGTCTCATTTCAAACATGTTCATGACGGTAATGTTAGCTCCTTTCAATTCTGTGGTCTAGAAGGGGTTAAAGGATCCCCGAGCGGGGGTGATGTCAGACCAGAATTCCTACAGGCATTAACTATAGGTATGATGTAGACTTTTTTTTTTTTTTTTTTTAAATAAATGGATCATTTTAAATATATAATTTAATATAAGTGCATGTATATGGTTTTGGGTATAATACACAATATATAACTAATATCATCAACTTTGTTGAATTATAGCTGTGAAGCTACATGTATCAATAATTATATAGAAGTACCGATATGTGGTGCCTGTAGTACAATTGTGCCTTCTTATTATCTTTCTTAATATATATTTCAATTTCATTTTGGCTGCGTTTATAATTTTTACCTATCTTTCTTTTTTTTTTTTTTTTTTTTTTTTTTGTATCAGTCATTGATTATGTTTAATTTCTGAGGTTTTTCCGTCGTGGTACTCTTTCTCCCCCCCCCCCAATCAAATAAGTCTGCTTTTTTCAATCAGTTTGATTGGGTGGGTGGAGAGCCCTATATTATATATAGCATGTGTCTTTTTGTGCAGTGATCAAGGCTGTCCAGTCGAAACGCGTCTGCTTTTTGTATTTCCTACGTGTGCCAATAATATTTTTACATGGATTGGAGTTGCTGGCATTTCCTCTACTTTTATCTACTTCTTTGCTTATGTATTCTCCACCATTGTTGGTGACTTATTTCTGGTTTCCTTTGAAATTTGTTGCTAGACGTGGCAACAAATTCTAGACGTTTCTCTGATGTTTCATTCTTGTGTTTCATCAGATCAGGGAGTTTTCATTTAGACCGCATACGTCACTGTGTATGAGCTGCAGGGGTGGGTGTTTTTTCTTTGAAATGCCTGTGGAAGGGGAGTACGTGTGGCTTTTGCTTCAATACAGCATTTGCATTCCATGAGCACTGTGCAAGGCGCTATTGTTAATTCTTCTGATAAGCCTCTCTTTATAATGTCCTGTATAGCTTCTTCACTTCTGTGCCATAAGTGAATATATTTTGCTGTGTAGGTCATTGAGGACTATATTGGCTTTGCTTATTGCTTATTATTTTGAATTGTGCATTCATCACCCTGGAACTTTAAATGTGAGACCATTTTTTGCAAGACTTTTCACTAATAGAAAAGCTGCCTTCTAGTTCTGGAACATACAGGACTTTCTTTACAAGGATACTCTGCTTGCCTTCTTGTGGTGTAATGCAGTTCAGGAAGCCCTGGCCCTTAACTTCGGAGGTGATGCTTTTCCTGTTTGCAAGGAAGACTTTGTCTTTTGCATTGTAATCAATGTTTGTGAAGGTCTCATTGCTAGTCATGTGGCTTGTCACACCTGTGTCTATGCACCAGCTGTGTGGCTTTCTGCTCTTTGTCACTTTAACCACTTGACCACTGGGCAATTAAACCCCCTTCCTAACCAGACCAATTTTCAGCTTCTGGTGCTCTCACATTTTGAAAGACAATTACTTAGTCATGCAACATTGTACCTATATGAAATTTTGGTCCTTTTTTTCACACAAATAGAGCTTTCTTTTGGTGGTATTTAATCACTGCTAGGTTTTTAATTTTTTTTGTGCTATAAAAGAAAAAAGACCGAAAATTCTGTTAAAAAATGCATTTTTCTTTAGTTTCCGTTTATAAAATTTTGCAAATTTAGTAATTTTTCTTCATAAATTTTGGCCAAAATTTATACTGCTACATTTCTTTGGTAAAAATAACCCAAATTGGTGTATATTTGGTCTTTTGTGAAAGTTAGTCTACAAGCTATGGTTCCAATCTCAGAAAATTGATCACACCTGAATTACTGACGGCCTATCTCATTTCTTGAGAACATAAGCCAGGAAAGTACACATACCCGCCAAATGACCCCTTTTTGGAAAGTAGACATTCAAAGGTATTTAGTAAGAGGCATGGTGAGTTTTTTTTTTTTTTTTTTTTTTTTTTTTTTTTTGAAGTTGTAATTTTTTTCCCACAATTCTTTTCAAAATCAAGAATTTTTTTTTTTTTTTTTTTTTTTTTTTTTCCCCACAAAATTTTTATATTAGCAGGTTATTTCTCACACAGCATATGCATACCAAAAATTACATCCCAAAACACATTCTACTACTCCTGAGTATGGTGATACCACATGTGTGAGACTTTTACACAGCCTGGCCACATAACATTGAGGGAGCAATGTCAGGCGTTCTTGGAGCATAAATTACACATATATATATTCTTGACTGCCTATTACACTTTTGAAGGCCCTGGAGCACCAGGACAATGGAAACACGCCAAAAATGACCCCATTTTGGAAAGAAAACAACCCAACGTATAATCGGAGGCATAGTGAGTCTTTTAAACATGTCATTTTGTTTCTGGAGAATGTGTAAAGAAAATAAACGCTTTTTCTTTTTTTTTTTTTTTTTTTGTCCATTTATACAATATTTCGAACACATAGCATGTACGTACCAAAAATTACACCCCAAAATAGATTCTCCGACTCCTCCCGAGTACGTCGATACCACATCTGGGTGACTTTTACACAGCCTGGTCACATAGGCCCAACATGCAGGGAGCGCCATCAGGCGTTCTAGCGGCATAAACGTCAAATCTAATTTGATTACCTTTTTTATACTTTTGTGAGCCACTCTAGTGGCGTGGATGAGCCATGGATGGGGATGACTGAGCATGAATGAGTATGGCTGGATGGATGAGTATTGCTGATTAGGGATGCATGGCTGGCTGAATGGCTGGAGTGGGCACAAATCAGCGCTGTGGGCACTACACATCCAGCCCACAGCACTGCATCTGATCTCTCTCCTCTCTCTGTACCGATCTGTCCAGAGAGGGGAGAGAGGTACCGGACGTGACGCCGGTTTGTTTACAAGTGATCGCTCCGTCATTTGACGGAGCGATCACGTGGTAAACGGCCGCTGTCAGCAGCCATTTACCGTGATCCGTGATGCGTCAGGTCCTCCGGACCCGGCAGTCACGGATGTTCCCGGGTGCACGCGATTGTGGGAGGACGTCTATGTACGCCCTCCCAGAGTTATCGAGCCGCGCTGTAGCCATCATTTGGCTATGGCGCAGTCGTTAAGTAGTTAAAGGTGCCACTCCATGATGTGTCTGCAGTTTTCTCTTTTGGCTGCTTTGACTTTTGTGGATAGCTCTAGCTTTCGCTGCTCAGCTTTCCAGGTAGAACAGCCCTTTTTTAAGTGACCTGTCCTTTTACATCAAACAGGCTCTGCCTTCTTTGTTTGTGTTTTGTACATTTTTAAGAGCTTTGACATCATGGTGTGTATTTTTTCTTTCCTTCTGTCATATTCATCGATTAATTTCCCTGAGTGTTTCCGAGTGTCTCCGAGCTTCACCGGCGCCCCTGCACCTCTGGCCAAATGCAGTACTGCACACCCCAGAGGCTTGAATCCTGCTCGTCTTGTGAGACAACGCTTGCAAATCGATTCAGAATTTAAATTAAAGAAAAAAAAGATTGTAAACCGTTGCTTGCAATCCAAGGTTTTACTGTAATCCAGTTACAGCTTCTGCTCGGGTCTGTTTTCTAAAGCCGTTATGAGAGCAGTATATGTCTCTGGAAGGCTGCAGCAGGGCAACAATATCTTTGCTCTATGATCTCTAGCATAGCATTCACGTGATCACACATTTGCTGGCCGCCTTCTAGTCTCATCTTGTATAACTTTCGTAGCAAGACTGGTTTGCTGTTTAGACTTGAACGCTCATGCAGCTTTCGTAATGAAGTCCACATACCTTTGGTCATTTTCTCTGTTCTTATGTGGATAAGCTGGTTATCTTCCACTAGCAAGTTTATAATCACTTTTTGCCTGCCTATCCTTCCTATCCCATTTCTGTGTCTCTCTCTCTGTGGGTCGGTCTGTATTCATCACTTGCCACAAGTCATCCATGTTAAGAAACATTTTGTAGTTTTAAACTTTCATAGCTGGTAATTGGCATTGTTCAGCTTTGCAATTGCAAACTTCAGATCTGAACCACTTGCATCTTTCAGTAGTCTGTATACAGTATTCACAGACTTGCTGAGTATTCTTTTCAGTGCCTTTGGGTGCCTGGGATATCCTCTCCAATGCCTGGTTGCTGTTGGGTGCCTGGGCCCATAACCTATTGGCTGAGTATTGAAATCATGCTTTGGAAGCTTCTTGGATACAGCAAACTTCTTTACTATTATGGAGAAATATATTACATGCCTCTTTTTCATAGACAGACAGGAAGCAGCCCCCCCCCCCCCCCCCAAAAAAAGTGCCAAATGTGGCAGAGGAGGGTGCAGAAAATCGGAACTTCCCCTTTTGGGTGAAGCTCCGCTTTAAGTATCGTGTAGTTTAGCTCCACTTTAGGAATTAATGACTCAGCCACGCATGTGCAAAAGAGCCGCACGTTTGTGTGTTGAAAGAAAGCGTGCTTCCACAACGCACAAATGTGAACCCAGCCATTACTTTCTCTTAAGTTACAAGAGAAATACAAATGATAAGTTCTTTAAAAACCTTGGTTTTTCCATAGCATTGATTTTGCTTTGTTAACGTCAGTGCGTTTTTTTTTTTTTTTTTTTTTTTTTTTTTTTTTTTTTTTTTTTCCCCGAACGACATTGAAATCTTGCATATAAAACCCATTTTTAAAGCGTCGCGTTTATTCATTTACAAAGACAATAAGAAAATAACTAATCTGACAGTAACCGCTTGCTAGGTGTTTGTTTAGGTGGGGCGGGAGCCGTAGGGGTCAGTTTCATGGGCTGTTAACCATTTAACAATAGAACCAAATAACAGAGTGACCTGTTACAGAAACCAGTTGGGCAAAGATTAGTATTCATGGCTCAGCCTCATTTTACGCTGAAAGACTTCATGCTGATGTGCATCTTAATATGTTCAGGAAACTGCAATGGGAAATGAATCATACTAACGTGTTGCGTATAGTTGGCCACCAGAAATATCTATTTCCCTTTTTTCTTTTTTTTTCTCAGTCTGGTATCGGTGTAAAAGATTAGAGTAAAGTACATATAATATATCGCCAACCCTTTGTGTGCTGTAAAGTTTTTGCACAGGGTGGATTTGATTTCAATCCTAATTTTTAGGGCCAGTTCACACCACATGCAGTCCAGTGGGTTTTTTTTTTTTTCTGCATCAAAAACGCATAGAAAGTAGGTTATATGGTTTTCAATGGCATAGTTCACACCAGTGCGTTCCAGAAAAAAAAGTAGAACATGCTGCGTTTTTCCTGCACTGGACTGTACTGGAATGCTGTAAAATACACTGGAACACACATGTCCTTAAGGTTAAGAAAAGAGGGGGGGGGGGATGCACTGGACTGCATCAAAATCGCATCAAAAACGCACTGGAATACGTCAAAAACGCGCATGCAGAAAAGCATCTAGAATGCATCTGGACTTCATTTCTATGCTGTGAACTGGCCTTTAAAGAGCAACTGTCATCTGTCCCGCAGCGGCTCCTCCTCTGAGCTGCTGTTGACTCACCGACAGTCCCATTCACTTTAATGGGACGGCAGGTGATGCGACAGTGACACAACAAGGTGAGAGACGTGGCGGCAGCAGGTGAGTGGATGCCCGCTAACGGGCGCTGCCATGATGGATCTGAAATGACAAGTGCTCTTTAACCACTTCAGCCCCAGAAGGATTTGCCCCCTTAATGACCAGAGCATTTTTTGCGATATGGCACTGCGTCGCTTTAACTGACAATTGCACGGTCGTGCGACGTTGTACCCAAACAAAATTGACGTCCTTTCTTTCGGTGGTATTTGATCACCTCCTCCGGTTTTTTTTTTTTTTGGGGTTTTTTTTTGTTTTTTTTTTTTTTTTTTTTTTGTTGTTTATTTATTTTTTTTTTTTTTTTTTGTGCTATAAACCAAAAAAACCCGACAATTTTTTGAAAAAAAAAATAGGTAATATATTTTTTTTTTTTACTTTCTGCTATAATACATATCCAAAAAAAAATATTAAACAAATTTCTTCATCAGTTTAGGCCGTATATATTCTTCTACATATTTTTGTTAAAAAATCGCAATGGGTGTGTATCGATTTGGTTTGCGCAAAAGTTCTCACGTCTAAAAACTACGGGATAGATTTGGGGACTTTTTATTTATTATTTTTACTGGTAATGGCGGCGATCTGCGTGTGGTGTGTGGTTTTTTTTTTTTTTTTTTTTTTTTTTTTTTTTTCGGGACTGCGACTTTGCAGTGGAAAAATCTGACCCTAAATAACACTTTTTGGGGACCAGTGAGATTATTACATTGATCAGTGCTATAAAAACTGTGAGGGAAGGGGATAACACTAGGGGGTGATCAAGGGGTTAAAGCGCTTGTTAACCCCAAAAAAATAAAAATAAACAGATTCTGTTCCTTTTTTTAAAGCATGTTGCACAGCACAGTGCTTGTGCTGTGTAATTTGGCACCCTGTAACACCTGTAATACCTGTCTGATCCTGCCTGGCTATGCCTTTCCCCTCTGCAAACAGACCACGATAATCATGGCTGCTGAGCCCCTGACATCGTGGTCTGTTTGTGTGATTCCGTCAGCCACAGCCTGCTCTCCTGTGTCTGTCTCCTCTGGCCCCCCCCCCCCCCCTTGCGTGTCATCTAGTGACAGTGCTGCCCCATCCCTCTCCTGCTGCCGGAATAACTAATATATCTATGTACTATCCATTTTGTCTCCTAATACAGTGCCCCGCTGTCTCTGTGATTCTTTAAAAAAAATACCTCCTTCACCGTATCTCATGGTGGCTCCCGGCGGTCACGTGACTGGCAGTGTCTCCTCTCCTCCTCGCGTCCCACTGACATCAGTGGGGAAATCTCAGCCCCACCCGCTGCTTCTGCAAGACGGGCAGAGAGGAGACGTGGCCGGTTACATGAGTGCAGGGAGTCGCCGTGAGATACGGTGAAGGAGGATTTTTTTTTTTTTTTTTAATGAAACAGACAGGGGCACTGTATGAGGAGACCTGATTATGTAAATTACTGAAAGTGGGTTAACAACCACTTTAAGTGTATTCCCTCAGTGTGGTTTTAACTGTGTGGGGGATGGGTTTACTGGGACATGACAGAGATCACTGCTCCCGATCACTGGGAACAGAAGATCTGACATGTCATTAGGCAGAACGGGGAATCGCCTTGTTTACATAGGCAGTTCCCTGTTCTGTCTTTCCTCACCGTGATTGCGGGTCGCCGGTTGACATCAAGGCCACGGGCACGCTCCCGCTGCGAGCGCCCGCTATTCTTGCACGGACCGACGTACTGGTATGTCGGTTCGCGCAGGAGAGCCAACCAGCCCCAATATATCTGCGTGAGCTGGTCGGCTAGTGGTTAAATGTAAGGACTTATACGTTCTTGCTGGTAGTTATAATCTTTAATATTTGCAAACAAAATGAAGGTTTCCTATTGAGGGCCGGTTCACACCACACAAAACGCACTCCAGATCCGTTCCGGATGCGTTTCTGCATGCACGTTTTTTAACGTGTTTTTGATGTGTTCCAGTGCATTCTTGATGCATTCCAGGCACTTTTTTTTTCACTATACTAGGGTCCAGTGCATTATTAAAAAGAAAATAGTATAAACCTTCGCGCCAGTGGTGTCAATCCCAGATAACATATATGAATCACATAAACTAATAAAATAACATTCCCAACAGTGAAAAATAAAATTAAATAAATAAAGAAAAAAAGAAAAAAATAAGTGTTGTACAACCGGTATAAGCTGCTCCCCCAAATTTTTGAATAATCAAAAAAATAGATAATCAAAAAATGGAAAGTAAGAAAGATAGGGGGTGCTAAATACCATAAAAATCTAGTGCACTGAATATATAGCTCTTGAGTTACCAAAAAATGAAAAATAATAATATCAATTCATATTAGATTACACAATGAAGTGCCCACAATAGTGAAAATGACAATAGTGATTAATTGTCCACATAAAATAAGTGATTGAAGTGGTTGAAGTGATATCTTGCAATATTATCCCAATCTTGTTGCTGTTAGCAAAAGGTTTTCCATCACCAGGAGAAAATAAGAAAAGGAAAACACCTCGAAGTAGTAGATATCTGCTTACCAGATACCAATGACTCCTTTAGTTAAAAAGAGAGTCACTAGCGCTTGCGCAGGATTGTGCCTGCTCACATGGATGGCCGGACTGTGGTTGGTATTATAGGCATGGATCGTTCCCGTCACACTCATTCAAGATAAGGATAAGGATACATAGGAAACAAAAACAGTCTCCATAGCGTAAAACCATTTATTAAAAAAGCCAAATGGCCGCTTACATTGGTGGGTGCCTACCCGGCACTGGGGCTGCTTGCATGTCAGGGTAACTTCGCAGTCAGAAAAAACCTTCCATGTCTCCTCCACGCTGGCGTGCGTTCCAGCTTACACAGGGGGGCAGCCAAAGGATCCGGATGTTGTAAGGCAATAGGACATGTGACCACGTACCGCTCCGACGTACGTTTCGTTATGAACGTCTTCAGGGAAGCGTACGTTGATCACTAGAATGGTGGTTTTTATTAGAAAAAGGGAAGGGGGCGGGTAATTGGCAAATGGACCACAAGACCTATGCTCGTAGCAATAAAGTTGGAAAGTTCAACAATGGTCTGGAGGTTAGCTCCATCTAGTGGATGTTAACTATATTGCTCACAAAAACTCCTTGTTTGGGACGGATGTATCTTAATACTAAACGTCTCCAGGGGGAGAAGAATTGTTGTTATAGTCCCCCTACTGGTCAATAACAAGTAGGTGGATCAACCCATATAGGGAGTAGGGAAGTAGAGAAAAATATATAATAAATAACAATGAATAAAATTGAATGATAGTATTTTTTAAAAAAGAACTCATGTAGCCCTGAATTCTATAACAGCCCCAGTCTCGGTTTACATACAAAGGAAAAGTGCATTATTGATGCATTCCAGTGCGTTTCAGTGCGTTTTTGATGGGTTTTACTGAGTTCAGGAAAAATGCAGCATGTTCTACTTTTTTTTTTTTTTTTTTTTTTTTTTTTTTTTTTTTCCCTGCAACTGAGTGCACTGGTGGGAACTATGCCATTGGAAACCATTTTTATGCGGTAAAAAAAATGCACTGGACTGCATGAGGTATGAACTAGCCCTTAGAATAATAAGCTGTCAGGTTAGTAAAAACAAAGAAAAACCCCCTCTAGAGGTGTGGACTATATAGGCACTAAAAAGATGTCAATTGGATAAAAATATTATTTATTTATGTACAAAATAAAAATAAAAAAAGAAATGACTCCGCGCCAAATAAAATAATTAAAAAAAATGTTTTTAAATAAACAAACCGAGCTGCTCCCCAACTTGAACATATAGTGATCAGGTTGAAATTGAGTGAATAAGGGGGCGCTAGTGATCAATTTCAGTGGTAAATGACAATTTATTAAAATATTAACCACTTGACGACCGCCTCACGCCGATGTACGTCGGCAAAGTGGCACGGACAGGCAAAATCACATACAGGGTACGTGATTTGCCTTCCGCGGGTGGGGGGTCCGATCGGACCCCCCCCCCGGTGCCCGAGGCGGTCGTCGTTTGTCCAGCGGCGATCGGTGGTGAGGGGGAGACCATCCGTTCGTGGCCCCCCCCCTCGCGATCGCCGCCGGCCAATCGAATCATTCCTTT
This sequence comes from Lithobates septentrionalis, assembly GCA_037952835.1. Lineage (NCBI taxonomy): Eukaryota > Metazoa > Chordata > Amphibia > Anura > Ranidae > Lithobates > Lithobates septentrionalis. The sequence continues at coordinate 4,010,581 of JBBDGP010001543.1, read as the reverse complement.
GCTGCTGTATGCTAAACAGCAGCAAAGGAAATGATGTCATCTCTCCTCGGCTCGGTAATTTCCGTTCCGGCCCGAGGAGAGAAGACATCAATGTGAGTGCACCAACACACACACACAGTAGAACATGCCAGGCACACAAAACACCCCGATTTCCCCCCCGATCACCCCCCCCCGATCACCCCCCCCCCCCCCTGTCACAAACTGACACCAGCAGTTTTTTTTTTTTTTTTTCTGATTACTGCATTGTGTCAGTTTGTGACAGTTACAGTGTTGGGACAGATACTGTTACCCCCCTTTAGGTCTAGGGTACCCCCCTAACCCCCCCTAATAAAGTTTTAACCCCTTGATCACCCCCTGTCACCAGTGTCACTAAGCGATCATTTTTCTGATCGCTGTATTAGTGTCACTGGTGACGCTAGTTAGGGACATAAATATTTAGGTTCGCCGTCAGCGTTTTATAGCGTCAGGGACCCCCATATACTACCGAATAAATGTTTTAACCCCTTGATTGCCCCCTAGTTAACCCTTTCACCACTGATCACCGTATAACCGTTACGGTTGACGCTGGTTAGTTCGTTTATTTTTTATAGTGTCAGGGCACCCGCCGTTTATTACCGAATAAAGGTTTAGCCCCCTGATCGCCCGGCGGTGATATGCGTCGCCCCAGGCAGCGTCAGATTAGCGCCAGTACCGCTAACACCCACGCACGCAGCATACACCTCCCTTAGTGGTATAGTATCTGAACGGATCAATATCTGATCCGATCAGATCTATACTAGTGTCCCCAGCAGTTTAGGGTTCCCAAAAACGCAGTGTTAGCGGAATCAGCCCAGATACCTGCTAGCACCTGCGTTTTGCCCCTCTGCCCGGCCCAGCCCAGCCCACCCAAGTGCAGTATCGATCGATCACTGTCACTGCAGCGTTCGCAGAGTCAGGCCTGATCCCTGCGATCGCCAACAGATTTTTTGGTAGCGTTTTGGTGAACTGGCAAGCGCCAGCGGCCTAGTACACCCCGGTCGTAGTCAAACCAGCACTGCAGTAACACTTGGTGACGTGGCGAGTCCCATAAGTGCAGTTCAAGCTGGTGAGGTGGCAAGCACAAGTAGTGTCCCGCTGCCACCAAAAAGACAAACACAGGCCCGTCGTGCCCATAGTGCCCTTCCTACTACATTCGCCAATCCTAATTGGGAACCCACCACTTCGGCAGCGCCCGTACTTCCCCCATTCACATCCCCAACCAAATGCAGTCGGCTGCATGAGAGGCATTTTCTTTGTCCTCCCGAGTACCCCTACCCAGCGAACGCCCCCAAAAAAGATATTGTGTCTGCAGCTAGCGCGGATATAGGCGTGACACCCGCTATTATTGTCCCTCCTGTCCTGACAATCCTGGTCTTTGCATTGGTGAATGTTTTGAACGCTACCATGCACTAGTTGAGTATTGGCGTAGGGTACAGCATTGCACAGACTAGGCACACTTTCACAGGGTCTCCCAAGATGCCATCGCATTTTGAGAGACCCGAATCTGGAACCGGTTACAGTTATAAAAGTTAGTTACAAAAAAAGTGTAAAAAAAAAATATATATATATATATATATATATATATATATATATATATATATATATATATATATATATATATATATATATATATATATATATATATATATATATATATATATATATATATATATATATATATATATTGTCGTTTTATTATTCTCTCTATTGTTCTGCTCTTTTTTACTGTATTCTATTCTGCAATGTTTTATTGTTATTATGTTTTATCATGTTTGCTTTTCAGGTATGCAATTTTTTATACTTTACCGTTTACTGTGCTTTATTGTTAACCATTTTTTTGTCTTCAGGTACGCCATTCACAACTTTGAGTGGTTATACCAGAATGATGCCTGCAGGTTTAGGTATCATCTTGGTATCATTCTTTTCAGCCAGCGGTCGGCTTTCATGTAAAAGCAATCCTAGCGGCTAATTAGCCTCTAGACTGCTTTTACAAGCCGTGGGAGGGAATGCCCCCCCCCCCCCACCGTCTTCCGTGTTTTTCTCTGGCTCTCCTGTCTCAACAGGGAACCTGAAAATGCAGCCGGTGATTCAGCCAGCTGACCATAGAGCTGATCAGAGACCAGAGTGGCTCCAAACATCTCTATGGCCTAAGAAACCGGAAGCTACGAGCATTTTATGACTTAGATTTCGCTGGATGTAAATAGCGCCATTGGGAAATTGGGGAAGCATTTTATCACACCGATCTTGGTGTGGTCAGATGCTTTGAGGGCAGAGGAGAGATCTAGGGTCTAATAGACCCCAATTTTTTCAAAAAAGAGTACCTGTCACTACCTATTGCTATCATAGGGGATATTTACATTCCCCGAGATAACAATAAAAATGATTAAAAAAAAATAAAAATGAAAGGAACAGTTTAAAAATAAGATAAAAAAGCAAAAAAATAATAAAGAAAAAAAAAAAAAAAAAAAGCACCCCTGTCGCCCCCTGCTCTCGCACTAAGGCGAACGCAAGCGGCGGTCTGTCGTCAAACGTAAACAGCAATTGCACCATGCATGTGAGGTATCACCGCGAAGGTTAGATCGAGGGCAGTAATTTTTGCAGTAGACCTCCTCTGTAAATCTAAAGTGGTAACCTGTAAAGGCTTTTAAAGGCTTTTAAAAATGTATTTATTTTGTTGCCACTGCACGTTTGTGCGCAATTGTAAAGCATGTCATGTTTGGTATCCATGTACTCGGCCTAAGATCATCTTTTTTTATTTCATCAAACATTTGGGCAATATAGTGTGTTTTAGTGCATTAAAATTTAAAAAAGTGTGTTTTTTTTCCCCAAAAAATGCGTTTGAAAAATCGCTGCGCAAATACTGTGTGAAAAAAAAAAATGAAACACCCACCATTTTAATCTGTAGGGCATTTGCTTTAAAAAAATATATACTGTTTGGGGGTTCAAAGTAATTTTCTTGCAAAAAAAAAAAACTTTTTCATGTAAACAATAAGTGTCAGAAAGGGCTTTGTCTTCAAGTGGTTAGAAGAGTGGGTGATGTGTGACATAAGCTTCTAAATGTTGTGCATAAAATGCCAGGACAGTTCAAAACCCCCCCAAATGACCCCATTTTGGAAAGTAGACACCCCAAGCTATTTGCTGAGAGGCATGTCGAGTCCATGGAATATTTTATATTGCGACACAAGTTGCGGGAAAGAGACAATTTTTTTTTTTTTTTTTGCACAAAATTGTCACTAAATGATATATTGCTCAAACATGCCATGGGAATATGTGAAATTATACCCCAAAATACATTCTGCTGCTTCTCCTGAGTACGGGGATACCACATGTGTGAGACTTTTTGGGAGCCTAGCCGCGTACGGAACCCCGAAAACCAAGCACCGCCTTCAGGCTTTCTAAGGGCGTGAATTTTTGATTTCTCTCTTGACTGCTTATCACAGTTTCGGAGACCATGGAATGCCCAGGTGGCACAAACCCCCCCCCCCCCCCCAAATGACCCCATTTTGGAAAGTAGACACCCCAAGCTATTTGATGAGAGGTATAGTGAGTATTTTGCAGACCTCACTTTTTGTCACAAAGTTTTGAAAATTGAAAAAAGAAAAAAAAAAATTTTTCTTGTCTTTCTTCATTTTCAAAAACAAATGAGAGCTGCAAAATACTCACCATGCCTCTCAGCAAATAGCTTGGGGTGTCTACTTTCCAAAATGGGGTCATTTGGGGGAGTTTTGTGCCACCTGGGCATTCCATGGCCTCCGAAACTGTGATAGGCAGTGAAGAGTGAAATCAAAAATTTTCACCCTTAGAAATCCTGAAGGCGGTGATTGGTTTTCAGGGTCCCGTACACGGCTAGGCTCCCAAAAAGCCCCACACATGTGGTATCCCCGTACTCAGGAGAAGTAGCTAAATGTATTTTGGGGTGCAATTCCACATATGCCCATGGCCTGTGTGAGCAATATATCATTTAGTGACAACTTTGTGCAAAAAAAAAAAGTGTCACTTTCCCGCAACTTGTGTCAAAATATAAAATATTCCATGGACTCAATATGCCTCTCTGGAAATAGCTTGGGGTGTCTACTTTCCAAAATGGGGTCATTTGGGGGGGGGTTTTGTGCCACCTGGGCATTCCATGGCCTCCGAAACTGTGATAGGCAGTAAAGAGTGAAATCATAAATTTACGCCCTTAGAAATCCTGAAGGCGGTGATTGGATTTCGGGGCCCCGTACGCGGCTAGGCTCCCAAAAAGTCCCACACATGTGGTATCCCCATATTCAGGAGAAGCAGCAGAATGTATTTTGGGGTGCAATTCCACATATGCCCATGGCCTGTGTGAGCAATATATCATTTAGTGACAACTTTTTGTAAATTTTTATTTTTTTTTTGTCATTATTCAATCACTTGGGACAAAAAAAATAAATATTCAATGGGTTCAACATGCCTCTCAGCAATTTCCTTGGGGTGTCTACTTTCCACAATGGGGTCATTTGGGGGGGTTTTGTACTGCCCTGCCATTTTAGCACCTCAAGAAATGACATAGGCAGTCATAAACTAAAAGCTGTGTAAATTACAGAAAATGTACCCTAGTTTGTAGACGCTATAACTTCTGCGCAAACCAATAAATATACGCTTATTGACATTTTTTTTACCAAAAACATGTGGCCGAATACATTTTGGCCTAAATGTATGACTAAAATTGAGTTTATTGGATTTTTTTTATAACAAAAAGTAGAAAATATCATTTTTTTTTTCAAAATTTTCGGTCTTTTTCCATTTATAGCGCAAAAAATAAAAACCGCAGAGGTTATCAAATACCATCAAAAGAAAGCTCTATTTGTGGGAAGAAAAGGACGCAAATTTCGTTTGGGTACAGCATTGCATGACCGCGCAATCAGCAGTTAAAGCGACGCAGTGCCAAATTGGAAAAAGACCTCTGGTCCTTAGGCAGCATAATGGTCCGGGGCTCAAGTGGTTAAAATTATTATTAAAATAAATAATAAAACTAATGTAAATAAAAAATGGCTAAAACCATACAGAACAAATTAAAAAGTATAAAGTGAAAACCAATAGAAATAAGTGACAACATCACATTATATCATGTGATGTTGTCACTTATTTATTTCTATTGGTTTTCACTTTATACTTTTTAATTTGTTCTGTATGGTTTTAGCCATTTTTTATTTACATTAGTTTTATTTATTTTAATAATAATTTTAATATTTTTTTAATAAATTGTCATTTATCACTGAAATTGATCACTAGCGCCCCCTTATTCACTCACTAAAAGATAAAAACCTTATAGGACATGCATAAATGATCGTACAAATGTACATGTAAAATCAATGAAGGACCATAGGAAAATAAATGACTTTAACACATTTCCAGAATTCTTCAGAAGAATTCTCGAAACGTGTTGGTGATTTATTTTCCTATGGTCCTTCTGTATTTTTACATCTACATTTGTATGATCATTTCTGCATGTCCTATAAGGTTTTTATCTTTTTGTACATTAATAAATTATATTTTTATCCAATTGATGTATTTTTAGTGCCTACTTAGTCCCACCTCTAGAGGGTGTTTTTTTTTTTTTTTTCTCTTTTATATATACAATAGGGATGATGGCACTCTACCCACTAGAGCCAAATCTACTTCCTAATTCAGTTTAGTAAAACAGCGATATCTGAACCGATTTTAGGTTAATAGGTTTAGTTTGTAGTGTACATAGACTTGCAAAACAATTGGATAAAAGAATATTCCTGAACTTATTTGTTTTTTTTTCCTGGTTAGTGTGAAATTGTGTGAATGCATCAATGCAGTGCATGTTATCTCAGCTTGCAGAGCTTGGATTCAATAAATGAGTTTACAAAAATGTAATTATTGCAGAATATACAGCCTTATGCTGCATAACAAAGCACCCACACACACTTTTTACCCACCCTGGTTTTGCAATTTAAATATGTACATGGAAACAGCCATTCTCTCATTACATTTGCAGGTTTTACTTCCTGCTTGGTAGTGCTGCATAGTGGTTGTGTCTTGCTGGTAATATTCGCTCACTGCAAGGCATCTTGCAAGCATTTTAGAAGTGTACACTGATGTAGAACACTATACATCTAATAAGCGGAGACCATGTGATCCTTTCCTATGCTATGAAGCTCAAGCACAACAGTTTTTTTTTTTTTTTTTTTTTTTTTTTTTTTTTTATTCCTGGCAAATACGTGGTACTTATTCAATATGGTATGGTTGACTTATTTTGTTAATGTTTAATGTAAATTGTAATGATAAGCCCACTTCAAACGGTTTAAAAAAAAATAGTAAAAATCTCCCTTATTCAACAATAATTTTAATAAAAAAAAAATACTGAAAATGTTTTCAGTAATTTCCCTTTGGTATTAATAAAGTATTCTGAATCTTTACATACTGCCATGTTTATCACATACAGTAGATCTAAATGCACAATGGCACAAGCCCTCCACTCTTCCATCATCTCCAAACATTGTCCCCCTGAGTGGCACTCTCATTTGAGGGAGCATTTAGTCCAGTTTTCAGATGGACGGTCCGATCAGGTCTACCTGTCAGGTTTTTTTAGCCAGACCTGATTGAAAGCTCCATGTCATTCTATGGGTGACCAGATGTAAACAGATTTGTATTAGTTTGTCATATTACCTCCATGTCTGTCGAGGTTACAAAAAAAAGTCTTTAACAGAATGGTGGTAATCAATTGTTGTGAATGGATACAGATATGTTTACATCTGGCAGCCTGTTAATCTGATGTGGTTCCAGAGAGTTCTGACATGATTCCCATGACTAAGCCCTGTGTCCGGCGTGAAACGCGTTTTGGGCGTGTGGCCTGGACGGAGTCTAGGCTGAGGCTTTTTCCACTCAGAGGTTTTGTGTGCTTTTTGACTTTCGGGGTTTTCCTTTTCTTCTTTTTGAATACTGATATTTCGCTTCAGCAAAAGAAAACCTTGGACACAAATATCACAAAAGTGACATCCGTACCATCCGGCTCTGATTCAGAAGGGAATCTGTTGACAGATCTGCTGATTGGACCAGACATGACCTGTGTAAAAAGGACCTTAGCCCTGGTTCACACCAGTGCAGCTTTGAGGTTGCACTACTTCAAAGCTGACTATTCAGTGCGACTTCATTGCAGCTTACTGACACTCAGTGCAACTTCATTTAACAGATGTCCATGGATGTCACAATGAATTGGCACAATAATAGTGCAGAAACCTTTTTCAAAGTCGCTATGACTTGAGTCGCACTGATTTGAATGGCTCTGTTGCCGCTAATAGGATGCAACTTGTCCTGCATCTTTGAACTCTCAAGTCACATGACAAGTCGCACTGTTGTGAACCAAGACCTAAAATATGACTTTATATATGTGAACTATTGCTAATCCACATACATAACACGCCCGCAGCTGCCTACTTGCCTCCGTTACAGAGCCTCAGCTTCCGATGTTTGCGGATTGTCCTGATGCTGTTCCCTATAGAGCTAGGCTGCGTCTGTCTTTTTATTGATTTTAATAGAGCCGTATAATGAAAATTTCCAGTCTAGGTACATAGCTTTATCAAGAAAATGGGGGCAGTGAAAGAGAATGTATTTAGGAGGGGCTCCAAGTACTGGATGGGGCTGCTCCTCTGCAAAGGGGAGGGATTGGATAGGGTAGCCCTGTACGGGTAGAATTTTTTTGTGAAGAATTTTTGTACGGAAACTCTTAAGAAAATTGTTTATCGGAGCTTGTGATAGTACCCTCAACAATCAAACAAAGTCCTTCATTTCGTTCAACTGCCCTTCAAATGTGTTTTTTTTTTTTTTTTTTTTTTTTTTTTGTAACGTTCCATTTTTAGGATGCACAGAACTGATGTAATGTTTATGCCTGTGAAACTACCACATACAATATAAAACAAGTGAACGTTCGTGATGGGCAACTCTACTTCCAGATCCAAATTTACCCAGCACGTGAGCTTTACAATAGGAAACTACATTCACAGTTAGAATTTAATTTTTGTCCTTCAATGTTTCTTGTCATTAAGATCGAACACAATCATTAAATTGTCCCCGTTAACCATTAGAAAATCAAACAAATGTTTAATTAGCTACTGTCTTCCAACAATATTCTGTGTATGGTAAGTGCAGAGTTTGAATAAAAAGTGGGGTGCTTTTGCGCTACTCAGTCTATAACGATTAAAATATGTGAGAGTGTAAATCAATATGTATAAAGCTGCTGAACTTATGAAGTGTCACCAACACCAAATGATAAATTATAACAGTTAAGTGAAGCAGCACTATATAAAAATACTAAAAAATGACCAATATATGCAACAAAATATAAAAGTGCTAAATAAACATAAGGTGCTAATAATGTGTTATGACTAATATAAAGTCAAAGTGCAACTGTGCATAAAATTTCATAAATAATTCATAGTCTCTTCAACTGTGCAAATTGGTGCAAAAAGGGGGGGGGGGGGGGGGTTGGGAGAAAAAGTGTCCATGTGCAAAAATGGGATTGAATGTGACAATGACTTGCAGATCCCTTATAACAATCCACACCCAGCGTACATCTAGCCATTCGCCTCCAAAATAGACCCCAATGGGTCTAGTCAAGCATGAAGGCAATCACTTGTGGTAACCTGTGTCTCCTTCTTCTCTGTTGTGGATCTTCCAGCTGGACAGGGATTAACTGCATCTTTCAACAGCTTCTTTTTGTGTATGGTCTGTGCCCTGTGATCACTGCGCTCCAAATACTCCTCCAGATCTCCTGCTGCTGCTTACAGCAATGTCTTCTCTCCAAGTTGGGAGGAAGTAGAGAGAAGACATTTCTGTAAGCCTCTTTTGTGTAGCCACCATTATTTTCCAGCACTGCCTTAACCCTCTTGGGCATGGAATTCACCAGAGCTTCATAGGTTGCCACTCGAGTCCTCTTCCTCAACTCCATGATGACATCACAGAGCTGGTGGATGTTAGAGACCTTGCGCTCCTCCGCCTTCCATTTGAGGATGTCCCACAGATGCTCAATAGGGTTTAGGTCTGGAGACATGCTTGGCCAGGCCATCACCTTTACCCTCAGCTTTTTTAGCAAGGCAGTGGTCATCTTGGAGGTGTTTGGGGTCATTATCATGTTGGAATACTGCCCTGTGGCTCAGTCTCCAAAGGGAGGGGATCATGCTCTGCTTCAGTATGTCACAGTACATGTTGACATTCATTGTTCCCTCAATGAACTGTAGTACTCATGCAGCCCCTGACCATGACGCTTCCACCACCATGCTTGACTGTAGGCAAGACACACTTGTCTTTGTACTCCTCACCTGATTGCTCCCATAAGCTTGACACCATCTGAACCAAATAAGTTTATCTTGGTCTCATCAGACCACAGGACATGGTTCCAGTAATCCATGTCCTTAGTCTGCTTGTCTTCAGCAAACTGTTTGCAGGCTTTCTTGTGCATCATCTTTAGAACAGGCTTCCTTCTGGGACAACAGCAATGCAGACCAATTTGATGCAGTGTGTGGTCTGAGCACTGACAGGCTGACCCCCCACCCCTTCAACCACTGCAGCAATGCTGGTAGGACTCATACATCTATTTCCCAAAGACAACCTCTGGATATGAAGCTGAGCACATGCACTCAACCTCTTTGGTTGACCATAGCTAGGCCTGTTCTGAGTGGAACCTGTCCTGTTAAACCGCTGTATGGTCTTGGCCACCATGCTGCAGCTCAGTTTCAGGGTCTTGCAATCTTCTTATAGCCTAGACCATCTTTATGTAGAGCAGCAATTTTTTTTTCAGATTCTCAGAGTTCTTTGCCATGGGGTGGCATGTCTAACTTCCAGTGACCAGTATGAGAGAGTGAGAGCGATCACATCAAATTTACCACCGCTGCTCCCCATTCACACCTGAGACCTTGGAACACTAATGAGTCACATGACACTGGGGAGGGAAATGGCTAATTGGGCCTAATTTTGGACATTTTTCACTTAGGGGTGTACTCACTTTTGTTGCCAGCAGTTTAGACCTTAATGGCTGTGTTGAGTTATTTTGAAGGGACAGCGAATTTACACTGTTATACAAGCTGTACACTCACTACTTTACATTGTACCAAAGTGTTATTTCTTCAGTGTTGTCACCTGAAAAGATAGAATAAAATACTTACAAAAATGTGAGGGTGTACTCACTTTTGTGAGATACTGTGTGTGTATATGTATGTATATATATATGTATGTGTGTATATATATATATATATATATATATATATATATATATATATATATATATATATATATATATATATATATATATATATATATATATATATATATATATATATTAGGGCTGAAACGATTAATCGATAATGAAAATCGTTGTCAACGATTTTCATTATCGATTAGTTGGTCTGCGAACAGCACGCACCATCTTCCCTGCCTTTCAGTCCCACCTCCGTCCGAGTGTTACATTCCCCTGTGTAAAAAGCCGGCGCTGCTGTATACATCTCGTAGCGGCTCTCATGTGACACGTCCACCTCTCTCCTCCTCTCTGCTGACGTCAGCGCGGTATTCTCAGCCACGCTCGCTTTGCTGCCTCGAGCGAGTGGAAAATGAGGGCTTGCGAGCTGGGCTGCCTAACTGGGAGAGGGGGGGAGAGCACGCTGTTACCGGTGCTTCCATTATAATTGTCTCCACTTTGCTTGACACAGCCCCGCCTCCTCATGACCTGTGCCTGTGATAGACAGAACACCGGTCCAAATGCTGGGATGTGTTCTATCACAGGCACGGGTCAGGAGGAAGCGGGGCTGTGTCAAGCAGAGCGGAGACAATTATAATGTAAGCGCCGGTAACAGCGTGCTCTCCCACGGCTCTCCTCTCCCTCCAGTCATGCATTCCGCTACCCAGGCGAGACTGCAATGGTGGGCACAGTGAGACTGCAATGGTGGGCACAGTGAGACTGCAATGGTGGGCACAGTGAGACTGCAATGGTGGGCACAGTGAGACTGCAATGGTGGGCACAGTGAGACTGCAATGGTGGGCACAGTGAGTCTGCAATGGTGGGCACAGTGAGTCTGCAATGGTGGGCACAGGTGAAGCTGCATTGATGGGCACAGGTGAGGCTGCACTGATAAAGTTGTTGTTAATATTTTTGTAACTTATTTTTGCATAAAACATTTAAGTGTCATTTCATGAGCTAACTTATGAGGGCGTGTTTAGGGGCGGGGCTGAGTAGGGATTGAGTGGGGCACTGCACCCCTAGACTGTTTACTGAACAGGAGTGGATGAATGACAGCTCTGTGTCTGGCTGCCCTGCACTGATTGGAGAAATAACCTTTGTTCATTAACAGCTGTTCCTTTTGGTGATAGCACTGGCAGTTTTCGGTCAAATTGGGGAACTATCACATGTTTAGAAGTATCTCAGAAACTGCTGACTGACAGTGAGAAATCAATGAGTAACAATCTGATGGGTTAGCAAACCTTGTCTGATATCTGTTGCTTGTTTTCAGATAAACCAATAGCAGATTTTTTGCTTTTGGCTCATCCACCACTCTCCATATTCATAATCCGGAATGTTTTATTGAGGGTTTGTTTATGGAGACACTAATTCTGGTGCGTGGATCATGACGGCACACCTAATTTATTTCTTGTATGTCTAACCCATGTACAAAATGGGACTGGTGAAGTAAACTAAGGAATCAGAACTTTTTTTAAAGAGACCCTGGTCGCCAGCATGAGAAATTGCAGATGAGCGCATAGAGTATTTTAAATGCTTGCTTACAGCGGGTTTTTCTTTCCATTCACAAATTAATGTTGTATTTATGTATTATTTATATACAAAGTGCTTTTAAACTTTAGAAAGTTTGACTTCTTTAGGAGGAGTCCATTTCTTAACACATCATAGCCCTTTCCTCTTCTGCGAGTGTTTAACTTTTGTCAGTGCTGACCCAGCTCCTCTACCCCTCTATGCGCACCCCAGTACATGACCTTTTATGACATGCACCGTTAATCTGCTGGGGCTGCTGATATCACATCTGAGATGGTGGCACCAAGCAGCAGTCTTTTGCTGGCCATACGCTGTTCAAATTATAGCCAGCTCCTGATAAACAGAATGAAGTTTGCTCAGTGGGTTTCCCTCTCAACCACCTTCTGCCCGACCTCCCTCATTTACAAAAATGAAAAAGCTGGGTGGAAAATTGTTGGCCAAACAGATTGCAACATCAGATGTAGCTGCTGTTTGAGTATTTTGACAACCAGTGGTGTCAGCTGTCAGAACACAATAGTCACAGTGGATTCATCCATCTGCACTGTGTTGGACAGATGGAGGAATTAGTTAGATTTTTTTTTTCCTGTTCAGCTTGCAGGCCGAATGGAAAAAAAATTGTGTATGGCTAGCCTTAGGCCAGGGGTGCTCAACCTGTAGCCTACAAAGCCCTCTGATGTGGCCCACAACCTCAAACCAGGCAAGAGCATGTCCGTGCTCTGGGATGGGGAGGGTTGGCAAACCCAGATTGCGATCAACGGGTCGACCTTTCATCCCAGACCAGAGTGCATGGAGCTGGTGCTGGCAGCAGAGGGAGCAGGAGCTGTGTAGGCCGATGCTTCCTCTGTAGCGCCGGCTCCTGACCCAGGCGGACTGATGCCAAGTGCACTTCGCCTGGGACCTTTTTAGCAGCCTCGAGTTTGGTGCCAGCCGAAGCTGGAGCAGGAAAAGGTCAGTGTATTATACAGTACATTTAAATGTGCTTCAATTTTCCAATGGTCATATTAACAGTTATAAAAAGGGCTTATTGGGCTTCTTTTACACTGATCTGCAGGTACCAAGCAGTGCACCTGTCGGTTAGCTGCACTGAGCCATAGACTTCTATTGTATCCTGCAGGTTTGGTGCACTTTCTGAATGCAGGAGTTTTTTATTTTTTATTTTTTTTGGTACGCTTTCAGAAAGTGCACTACACCCGCAAGATGTAATAGAAGTCCATGGCACAGTGAAGCAAAGCCACAGGTGCGGGTAAACCCACAGCACATCAGTGTGAAAGCAGCCTTATAGGGGGCTTAGTAGAGTAAGCGCTCGTTTAAATTTGTGGTTTGGGAGGTGGTAAAACTCAGTTCATTTTGTCCCGCGACCGGTTACCAAATCATTTAAAAGTGGCCTTTTGCTCTTCAAAAGGCTGCGCACCCCTGCTTTAGGCCTTTTTGGATGTCTACACAAGGGAGGCTTTTACATGTAAACCATGTGCATAAAATGTTAAATGCACGTATCTCATTGCAAGATTTTTGTTAAAATGAATGGTCTGGTCACTGGGTATCTATAAAGGAGCTCTAAACACCATACACTTTTTCGTATTTGGCATTCCAGCACGGAAATATAATTGTTGTTTTTGACAATTGAGAAATTGCTTTTCATGTTGTGAGTTCTGCCTGTCTGCTGGTCACCTTTTTTCCACAACTTCCTGGATTACCTGCATGCTTTGCAGCTTCTCTTCTGCTGTTTACTTTCCATTTCTAAGGACTACATATCCCATGGTACCTTGTTGCCTGCAAGCAGTGATTCCTGTATTGACTCTGCCTCCTGAAACGCCTCCTCTCAGCATGTCTGCAGTTCAGAAGGCAGGCTCTGTGAAATGTGTGACACGGCAGTGCCTACAGGCACGTGGGAGGCAGCATATCCCCTCCCACCTGCTTGCTAACTGCAGGCCATTCACTGCGACAGTGCGATCCACTGCAGATCCCAAGTCAGCAGCTAGGTCTATGTGAAGAAGGCCTTTGTGCACTGTGAAAATCCCAATAACATTCTGTATTGTTTTCTTTCAGTGGAATGAAACTATTGAGCTGTTCCGTGCTGGAATGCCGCAGAAGAGGCATCGCGTGCACTTTAAAATCTACGAGAAGTGTTTCACGGCCTCGGAGGCTGTAGACTGGCTACATGAGCTGCTCCAGTGCAACCAGAATTTTGGACCACAAGTGACTCGAGATCAGACTATCCAGCTCTTAAAGAAGTTCACAAAGAACCATGTTATAGAGGATGTGAAAGGCAGATGGGGGAAAGAAGACTTTGAAGATAACAACAGCCTTTACAGGTGAATTCTAATAATTCATTTGCATGCAAAAGTATTCCCATCTTCCTCTTATTAGCATGCTAATGTAACACCGATGAAGAACTGTAGGTAGGTCAGAGGATTAAAGAAGTGCACCTGCATAACTATAACGCTCCTCTCTGCCCCCAAAACTGTCCTGTAAATAGCAGACCTCAGATCAGAAATGCCCCCTCTGGATAACTGCAGTATATACTGTGGATTTTCCATATTCCTCAAACCTGGGAGCCAAGGTTTTCCCGGGAGATGTACACACTGTTATACTCGGGTGGGCAGGTGAAATTCAGTGCTTGCTCGGTACACCAGTAAAGTTGCCTTCTGATATTGATGAATCTTTCCATGATCTTTGAGCAAGTCACAGGGATCTGATGGATGGTAGAGCTAGCATAGACCCTCATAATGTGAAATCCTATCCTTAAAGTGATTGTAAGGGTTCGTTTTTTTTTTTTTTTTTTTAATTTTAATATAACATATCATATTTGCCTCCACTGTGCAGGTCGTTTTGCACAGAGTGGTCCGAAACCTCGTCTTCTGGGGTCCCCCGGCGGCTCTCGTGGCTCCTTCCCACATCTGATAACCCCCTCAGAGAAGCACTTGCCCGAGGGGGTTACCTTGCGGGCATGCTCCCAAGTCCAGCATTTGCGTCCATAAACACAAATGCGGGACTCGGGCCCCGCCCTCTGGCGCCCTCATCCTTGGATTTGATTGACAGAAGCGGGAACCAATGGCTGTGCTGCTATCCAATCTATCCAATAAAGAACCGAGAACCCCGGGCAGAGAGACAAACGCGTCCCCAGCGGGTCAAGTTCCAGGGCTCAGGTAATTAAAACGGGGGGGCTGGGGGGCCGGACATTGCTGGCTGTTTTTTTTATATAGGATACATGAAGGTGAAAAAACACAAAGATTTACAACCCCTTTAATTTCCTAAAATATTCCATACACATCCACTATTTAAAGCGGAACTCCACCCAGAAGGGTAAGTTCAGACTTGAGGCCTCCTTTCCCGCTACTCTTTAACATTTTGGCATATTTTTTGGGGGGTTGGGGGAAGCAGGCACCTGGTTTTGACGGGTACCCACTCCCACTTCTGCTCAGATTGCCTAGGCTATGCCAAGAAAATATGTACTTGGTCAGCAACAATGTTTAGGTAGGTGGTACATGTCAAGTAACCTCCACATGAATCGTAGGACCCAAGGTTTCCCAGCAGAATATTGCCCAAAGCATCACACTGCCTCTGCCACCTTGCCTTGTTCCCATACTGCATCCTGGTGCCATCTCATACCCAGGTAAGCGATGCACATGCACCCGTTCATCCACATGATGTCAAAGAAAATGTGATTCATCAGACCAGGACACCTTCTTCCTTTTGCTCCGTGGTCCAGTTCTGATGCTCACTTAACCATTGTAGGTGCTTTTGTCTGTGTAGACGGGTCAGCATGGGCACCCTGACCGGTCTGCAGCTACGCAGCCCCATACACAACAAACTGAGATTCCCTTTTTTTTTTCTCTGCTTTCAACACATCAACTTCAGGGATAACATGCTTACGTACAGCCTGATATATCCCAAAAACTTTTAGATGCCATTGTAACAAGATAATCAATGTTATTCACTTAACCTGTGGCCATGTATTATTTTCATGTAGTTCAATGACTGAAGAAGCCTCAAATCCACAGCTTATGTTTTATTTCTGTGTCTGATGGCATCTTGTAGATAACATAGCTTTTAACATGAACCTCATGCTGGAGCAGAGTTGGACAGCTTGTGTCTGGTATTACATGATGCAAAATGTGGCCCCTCAATGCTTTCTATTTCCTTAGTTATGCTTAGTCTTTGCCTTTTTTTTGCAGGTTCCCACCAACTTCCCCACTTAAACCATACCCAAATAGAGCCCCACAGAAATTGGAGCCCCTTCCGTTCCCACGATGGAGTGATGAGGATCCTGTGACCTCCCATAGTCACATTCCTGTGAAACCCCTAGTGATGGTCAGTTCTGTTTGGTGTTTGTCTTTTTACTATATTTTTTTTGTGGCACTTAGACAATGCTGTTATTATTATTTTATGTTTATTGTAATATGTTTTTGGACAAGACTCTAATGCAACCACATCCGTTATTTATCCTCATCACATAAAAGGCCTTCTTTAACCGCTTGCCGACCAGCCGTCGCAGTTTTACTGTGGCAGAATGGCACGGCTGGGTGAAACACCCTTATGTCGCTTCGCCTTTTGGCCACTAGGGTGCCCACAGCGTGTGCCAGTAGCCAATACGAGTGCCCGGCAGGCACGATGACCGCCGGCCTCCCGCGATCGCTCGTGACAGAGCGAGAACCAGGATCTGTGTGTGTAAACACAAATCCCAGCTCTCTCAGGGGAGTAGAGACAGATTGTGTGTTCATTCTCCCTCTCTCTCCCTCCCCCTACAGTAAGAACACAGTTAACCCCTTGATCACCCCCTAGTGTTAACCCCTTCCCTGCCAGTGACATTTTATCCAGTAATCAGTGCATTTTTATAGCACTGATCGCTGTATAATTTTCAGTGGTCCCAAAAATGTCCGATCTGTCCGCCGCAATATCACAGTCCCGATAAAAATCGCAGATCACCGCCATTACTAGTAACTAAAAAAATATAGTAATAATAATGTCATAAATCTATCCCCTATTTTGTAGACGCTATAACTTTTGTGCAAACCAATCAATATACACTTATTGAGATATAGATAGATAGATATTTTTTTTTTACCAAGAATAGAAGAATACATATCGGCCTAAACTGAGGGAAAAAAAATATTTTTTTTTATTTAAAAAATGTAGGATATTTATTATAGCAAAAAGTAAAGCTATTGTGTGTTTTTTTTTTTTTTTTTTTTCAAAATTGTCGTTCTTTTGTTTATAGCGCAAAAAATAAAAAACGCAAAGGCGATCAAATACCACTAAAAGAAATTTATTAACCACTTGAGCTCCAAAAGATTTTACCCCCTTCCTGATCAAGCCATTTTTTGCTCTTCGGCACTGCGCTACTTTAACTGGCAATTGCATGGTTATACAACTCTGTACCCACATGAAATTGATATAATTTTTTTTTCACACACAGATTTCTTTTGGTGGTATTTGATCCGCACTCGGTTTTTTTTTTATTATATGAACAAAAAATGTAAAAAAAAAAAAAAAATCTTCATAAGTTTTTAAACTGATTTGTAAACCTTCCTGTTTTTATTTTTTAAAAATAATAAACATGTTCTACTTCCACTGTGCCGCTCGTTTTGTACAGAGTGGCCCCGATCCTCCTCTTCTAGGGTCCCTCAGCGGCTCTCGCGGCTTCTCGCATCAGATAACCCCCTAGGAAAAGCGCTCTCCCAGAGGGTTACCGTGCAGGCGCGCTTCCAAGTCCAGCATTTGCGTCCATAAACAAGAATGCCAGACTCGGCCCCCGCCTCCGGGGCCTGCGTCAATGGATTTGATTGACGGCAGCGGGAGTTAATGGCTGCAGCAGTGAATCATTCCTGGCAGTGAATCATTGGCCAGGATGTGCTGATTAAGTCCTGCAGTGTTCAAACGCCGTCGGGCAGGAGCATGAATGTGTAAAAAAGCCATGAAGTACAGGTACGTTACAGTGCCTGTACAAGCTGCCCTGCCACAGTATATCTAATGCGGCTGGTCGGAAAGTGGTTAAAGGTTTTTCCAAAAACACACACTGAGAAAAAAACAACAACTCTACAACACAATAGCAGCATTATGTACACATCATAAACGACCTGGAGGATGGAATAAACAGTTCAATCTCTGTATTTGCAGACGATACTAAGCTAAGCAGGGCAATAACTTCTCAGCAGGATGTGGAAACATTGAAAAAAGACCTGAACAAATTAATGTGGTGGGAAACTACATGGCAAATGAGGTTCAATGTAGAAAAACTTTAAAATAATGCATTTGGGTGGCAAAAATATGAATGCAATCTATACACTGGGGGGAGAACCTCTGGGGAAATCTAGGATGGAAAAGGACCTGGGGGTCCTAGTAGATGATGGGCTCAGCAATAGCATGCAATGCCAAGCTGCTGCTAATAAAGCAAACAGAATATCGGCATGCATTAAAAAGGGGATCAACTCCAGAGATAAAACGATAATTCTCCCACTCTACAAGACTCTGGTCCGGACGCACCTGGAGTATGCTGTCCAGTTCTGGGCACCAGTCCTCAGGAAGGATGTACTGGAAATGGAGCGAGTACAAAGAAGGGCAACAAAGCTAATAAAGGGTCTGGAGGATCTTGGTTATGAGGAAAGGTTGCGAGCACTGAACTTATTCTCTCTGGAGAAGAGACGCTTTAGAGGGGATATGATTTCAATATACAAATACCGTACTGGTGACCCTACACTAGAAATTAAACTTTTTCGCAGAAGAGAGCTTAACAAGACTCGTGGCCACTCATTAAAATTAGAAGAAAAGAGGTTTAACCTTAAACTACGTAAAGGGTTCTTTACTGTAAGAGCGGCAAGGATGTGGAATTCCCTTCCACAGGCGGTGGTCACAGCGGGGAGCATCGATAGCTTCAAGAAACTATTAGATAAGCACCTGAATGACCACAACATACAGGGATATACAATGTAATACTGACACATAATCACACACATAGGTTGGACTTGATGGACTTGTGTCTTTTTTCAGCCTCGCCTACTATGTAACTATGTAACTGTAATTGTAGACAATGAGTGGGTTTTTCTTCTTTTTTTTTTTTTTTTTTTTTTTTTAAAGCACCCATATGGCTCATCTTTATAAAAATAAAATGAGCACTTTATACAGTGGGCATATTCTGAAATTATCTAATATTCGCCCAAAAAGGAAAAAAAGGACATTTTTCATATATTTAACAATTAAAGTGATATTAAAGTCTATTTTTTTTGTTTTAAAAAACAAAACAAACATGTCATACTTACCTGCTCCGTGCAGGGATTTTGCACATCCGTGCAGGGATTTTGCACAGAACAGCCCAGATCCTCCTCTTTTCGGGTCCCAAGTCGGCACTCCTGGCCCCTCCCTCCTGCCGAGTGCCCCCACAGCAAGCGGCTTGCTATGGGGGCACCCGAGCTGAGCCACTGCTCTGTGCGTCCATTCAGACACGGAGCCACGGCCCAGCCCCCTCCATCTCCTGATTGGCTCACTGGCTGTGATTGACAGCAGCAGGAGCCAATGGCAAGGCTCTCCTGGACATTTCTGGATTGAGAGGGGGCTCAGGTAAGTATTAGGGGGGGGCTGCTGCACGCATAAGGTAAAAAACCTTGTGCCTTTACAACTACTTAAAAAACTATACTGGACTCTATAGGCCCTATTTCTCACCTCCGTCTTTCAGGACCGCACCTGGAGAGAGCGCAGCTCCACCCACTTCCCAGGAAACACTGCAGTCATCGCTTTAAAGCCTGAACATTTCCACCATGTCCTCAGTTGTAGTGTTTCCTCCAGCCATGGTGGAAGCGCTGCAGGGGACCAGGGTTGTGCTGCGCTCTCTCCAGGTTCGCGGGCTTCGGCGCAGGAGTCACTGTTTATGGCATCGCTCTGAAGGAACAGCACGGGTATGCCGCTCCTTCAGCGTGCATGAGCTGGTGACGTCACCGGCTGCGTCTAAAGTAAATATCTCCTAAACGGTGCATGTTTACAAGATGTTTACTGTACCTATATAGGTAACCCTTATTATAGGCTTGCCTATAGGTAAAAATTATGCATGGGAGTTTACTCCCTTTTTTAGGGACCAGTGATGGCAACCAATATACATAGTTGCAACAAGTTTTGTAATGCAGTTTGAGTGATTTATTTTGAATAAGAAAGCTGTGTCTGTTAGCTATTCAATAACGACCAGTTATGAATTGGTTTTTTGCAAACTTTTTCTGCAGTTCTTCTTGCGCTTCATATGTCCGTTTAAAATGTTGTAGTGCTGAAGGTGGGACAGGCAAAGTTGAACACTCAGTGAGTATAGGCCAAGACCACAAATTAGTCGGCGTGCCTGGTTTAGATGGTCACCTAATTTATGTATTCGCTTAGGGCTGAAACAACTAATCGATTAATCGACAACTAACCGATTTATGAAATTAATCAATTACTATTTTCATAATCGATTAATCGGGCAGTAACATAATTGGGTTAAAAAAAAAACCCATTATGTTACTAAACGTCTTAGACCTGGTTCACACCTATGTGTTTTTTGGTGCTTTTTGCGGAAACGCACTACAGTTCATTTACATGGTTTCCTATGGGACACGTTCACATCTATGCATTTTTCAGCCGCTGCATATTTGGAAAGGCTCAGGGACTTTTTTTTCTTTTTTTACGCAAAACAGTGCTTTTTTGATTCAATATACTTCAATGGAGAAGCTGCTAAAAAGCATGTAATGCGTTTTTGGAATAATTTGTGTGTTTTAATCTGCCCAACAACAAATTCTCCAAATAAGATGCAACAACGCAAATCGCAGCAAAATCACGTGTGCAAAAATCAAAACGTACAGCAAAAGCACTGCAGAAACAGATCAAACGCAAACTGCCTAGGTGTGTACCGAGCCTTATGCTGGCCACACGGATCAATTTTCAGACGAGAATATTCAGACGAAAAATCTTTGTACGTTCACTGAATGAAAGAATGTTTGAAGTTTTTAACATTCTGTTTTTAAAATGAATGTAATTTCTGAACGAAAACCACATACTGTCACAACCACAAAATTCCTTTCACCAAGACGTTTTCAATTATTTCTCAATTTGACCCCACTAATGATTATAAAATCAAAGGAACGCTCTTAAAATGACATTTTGTTTTTGAAGGAAGACGTTTTTTAAATAAAAAAAAATTGATCTCTGAGTCTGATGATATTTACCAGATTCACCCTTTAATAGTATATCTCCTCTAATAGTATATACAGTATATCTCCCCTGTCTTATTCTCAGAGTGGATTAGAGCTTTTGCTCCCTAACCATAAAGTTGGTAATTTATATTTACCACTGCATTGACATATTTAAGAATAAATTTCTTTTTTTTTTTTTTTTTTTTTTAAACTTTACATATTAAACTAAATTATACACCACACTTTTTTTTAAGGTTATTAACCGAATAAATAATCGGCCAACTAATCGATTATGAAAATAATCATTAGTTGCAGCCCTATATTCGCTGTCCCCTCAGGTACAGAAACAAAGACCGAGTACATGGGTTATATGGTATCTAATGATACTGCCATTACAGACCCTGGGAAAGTTTTGCTTTAGACCAGAGCTTTTCCTTAAAGCGGAGTTCCACACAAAAATGGAACTTCCGCTTTTCGGAACCCTCCCCCCCCTCCGGTGTCACATTTGGCACCTTTCGGGGGGGGGGGGGTGCAGATACCTGTCTAAGACAGGTATTTGCACCCACTTCCGGCATAGACTCCCATGGGAGTCTATGCCTCTTCCTGTCCCTCCGCGCTGTCTCCTGGGAAACACACAGGTCCCAGGAGAGAGCAGGGACCAGTTACGACGCGCAGCGTGACTCGCGCATGCGCAGTAGGGAACCGGGAAGTGAAGCCGCAATGCTTCACTTCCTGATTCCCTCACCTAGGATGGCGGCGGCAGCTGCCGAGAGTCGAGCGATTCATCGGCGTCGGCTGCCGACATCGCTGGACCCTGGGACAGGTAAGTGGCCATGTATTAAAAGTCAGCAGCTGCAGTATTTGTAGCTGCTGGCTTTTAATATTTTTTTTTGGGGTGGACTCCCTCTTTAAATAAGAACTATCCATGTTTCCTTGCATCCTCCAAACACTGCAATCTGTCCTAGAAAATGAGTTTGAGTGTGAAGCATAAGGCCAAGTATGAGGTGAGGAGTCGAGGTTTTCTGAGTTCACATTTCCATGCTATGTCCTGTTTGAGAAATGGAGATGCCCTGCTTCACCCGATGTATTATTTATCACCATCACACATAAGCATTTACGGTAATCCTCTTGTCACTGATCCAAGCAAATGATTTTCTCCTATTGTATAATTTTCTAAATGTATTCTAATATGCCACCTGCTGCACTTTAATCTTCATGGTTGATATTATATTATGCTAATATATTCCCAAATGACATACGGGAGAAATGTTAATCAAACCTGTTTCCTCTCACCCCATGTAGCCGTCTCTTCAATATTCAAGCACTGGAGAAATGGCTGCGCTAGCGAGTAGAATTTGTGTTTTGGAGTGTCAGGTGTTTGTGAAGGTGGTTTCTCAGTGATTGCTGGAGAAGCCAATCATTTATTGATTTAAGAATCTCTGTGGAATCTGAAATTCTGGAGCTCTATGTTCTCAGTCCTAAGGTTCTTTAGTAGGCATTTAGAATATATTCACAAAAACTTACAAGGTCAAATGGGATATCGTCTGCTGTACAGTTGTCTGTTATGTTGCACAGAAGGGGACCAGCTGATCTGCATGGCTTTCTATGGACATCAGGTGGCATCATCTATTGTACAAAACCTCTTTCCATAAACATGCATGTTCAGATCAGCTAAAGGGGGTGGCCCACCTGAGAGACACTAGGGACTGGGGTATCTTGAATGGGGCCCTGATTATCTGGGTTAATTTTCCAAAATGTGCCAGAGATGTCCATCCGACACCCCTGGCACTGGCTTATGGAGGAGGGACCAGGATAGACACCCCTGGCACTGGCTTGTCTTGGCGGGTGAACTCTGATTTACAGCACTGGCTTATCCTAGAAGAGGGACCCAGATAGACTACCCTGACACTGACTTATCTTGGAGAATTCTGGTAGAGACACCCTTGTCATTGGGTTATCTTGGAGGAGTCACCAGGAAAGACACTAGCTTTTCTTGGAAGAGCGACCCACATAGACTCCCCTGGCACTGGCTTATCATGGAAGAAGGACCCATGATGGACACCCCTGGCATTGGTGTATCAAGGGAGAGAGACCCAGGATAGATACCCCTGGCACTTGTCTTCTCTTGGAAGATGAACCCAGATAGACTACTGTTGCACTGACTTATGTTTTGAGGTAAACTGTGGTAGACTCCCCTGTCATTGGGTTATCTTTGAGGAGAGACCTGGTAGCCACCCCTGGTACTGGCTTATCATGGAAGAGGCACCAGGAATGACACCCCTGGCTTATCATGGAGTAAGGACCCATGGTAGACATCCCTGTCATTAATGTACTGTGGGGGAGAAACCCATGATAGACACCCCTGGCTTATTTTGGAAATGGGACCCAGATAGACTCCCTTGGCACTGACTTATCTTGGAGGGTGAACTCAGGCACCCCTGTTGCTGGCTTATCTTGGAGGAGGGACAGTGATAGACACCCCTGGCACTGATTATCATTGAAGAGGGACCCAGATAGACTCTTGGCATTGGGCTTGCTTATCTTGGAGGGTAAACTCAGATGGGCACCCCTGGCGCCGGCTTATCTTAGAGGTGGAACCAGGATGGATATCCCTGGTACTGGCTTATCTTTGAGAGTGGAACTTTATAGACACCCCAGGCAATGATGTATCTCAAAGAGAGACCCTGAGACAATGCCAGAAATGGTTTACCTTAAAGCGGATTTCCACCCAAAAGTGGAACTTGCGCTCATCGGATCCCCCCCCCTCCGGTGTCACAGTTGGCACCTTTTCAGGGGGGAGGGGGGGTGCAGATACCTGTCTAAGACAGGTATCTGCACCCACTTCTCGGAATAGACTCCCGCGGGAGTCATGCCCCCTCCCGCACTCCCCCGCTGTCTCCTGGGAAAGACACAGGTCCCAGGAGATAGCGGGGACCATTGAGAAAGCGCAGCGCGACTCACGCATGCGCAGTAGGGAATCGGGAAGTGAAGCCGCAACGCTTCTTCCTGATTCCACGATTTAAAAAATGTAACCAAACGATTTTTGGTGCACTATGCCTTGCTAACTTGTGCTTTACCCGTTGTAAGCTCTGTCCATCGTACAAATGAATGTAGCACCATTGACAATCTGTGTAGCTCACATGTTATGCCTATACAGCCCCTGACAAAAGTCTTGTTGCTTGTGTACAAATTGACCTGAAGTGCCGCTAAAATATATTTCTAATCAAGATTTTGTTACAAGAAATGGGTCATTTTAATCCCAACAGCTTTTGTAATAATGTTTCAGTGCAAAACGAAACTGACAAAAAGTATTCTAATATTCACACCTTGGTAAAGCCCATTGAGTCAATTTTTGCCAAGACATAAGTGTTGTCGCCTTGTTCTATGAGCTTCACCTGTGACTAATAATGGATCAATTAGGTCTCAGGTGTGTATAAAAAGAACACCAGTACACTAGACCTTCTCAACTGCAACTAGACCTCTGCAAACATGCCTAATGCCGCGTACACACGAGCGGACATTACGGCGGACTGGATTTCGTCGGACAATTCGATGTGTGTGGGCTCCAGCGGACTTTGTTTTCTCAAAAGTTCGACGGAATTAGATTTGAAACTTGTTTTAAATTTATCCGTTGAAATCGAGTCCGGTCGAAAAGTCCGCCGTCTGTATGCTAGTTCGACGGACAAAAAGCCACGCTAGGGCAGCTATTGGCTACTGGCTATGAACTTCCTTGTTTTAGTCCGGTCGTACGTCATCACGTACGAATTCGACGGACTTTGGTGGATTGTGTGTAGGCAAGTCCGTTCATTCACAAAGTCCGTCGGAAAGTACGTCGAAAAGTCCGCCGGGCAAAGTCCGCCGTAATGTCCGCTCGTGTGTACGCGGCATAAGATTCACCCGGAGACTAAAGTGTTGATTATCAAGAGGCTGAAGACCAGATCCACTGCTGATGTGGCAGACACCTTCAATGTGTCTCAGCGTCAAGTTCAGAGGATGAAAAAAAGATTTGAAGACACTGGAGACGTTTTGGACAAGGCCAGGTCCGGCCGACCCCGCAAAACAACTGCTCGAGAGGACCGTTTTTTGGCTCGAAAATCCAAGGCCAGCCCATTTTCCACTGCAGCAGAGCTCCACGACACCTGGTCACCTGAAGTCCCTGTGTCAACCAGAACAGTTTGTCGGATTCTGTCTCGAAATGACCTCCATGGTCGAATCAGTGACCATAAGCCAGCACTTAACAAAAGACAATTGAAAAGGGCCACAGCCTGCTAAAAGGATGGACTGTGGAAAAGTGGCAGAAGGTGGATTTTTCAGATGAATCTTCTGTTGAATTACACCACAGTCGCCGCAAATATTGCAGGAGGCCTACTGGAACTCGCATGGAGCCGAGATTTACCCAGAAAACAGTGAAGTTTGGTGGAGGCAAAATCATGGTCTGGGGTTACATCCAGTATGGGGGTGTACGAGGGATCTGCAGGGTGGAAGGCAACATCAATAGTCTAAAATACCAAGAAATCTTAGCTACCTCTTATATTCCCAACCATAAAAAAGGCCAAATTTTGCAGCAGGATGGTGCTCCATCGCATAGTTCCATCTCCACATCAAAGTTCCTTAAGGCAAAGAAGATCAAGATGCTCCAGGATTGGCCAGCCCAGTCAGCAGACATGAACATCATTGAGCATATGTGGTGTAGGATGAAAGATGAAGCATGGAAGACGAAACCAAAGAATATTGATGAACTCTGGGAGGCATGCAAGACTTTTTTCTTTGCTATTCCTGATGACTTCATCAATAAATTGTATGAATTCTTGCCAAACCGCATGGATGCTGTCCTTCAAGCTCATGGAAGATATCAAATTTGGATCTCACAGCACCACTACTTAATTTGCTGACATATTTTTGGATTTTCAGTAAAGTTGTTCAATTTCTGTATAGGCGACAAAACTTTTGTCTTGCCAAAATTTGACCTGTCTTTTTTAATAAAATGATAAATCTTTTTTCAGTGAAACTAATTTATTTCAGTGCATTAAACATCATTTGGGAGGGCTTTAGCTTTTTATATGAGCTATTTCTAACACCAATTGATTAATTAAAAGTCAGGCTAATAGCAGGATTTTCTACAAAATAGAGAAGCGACAAGACTTTTGTCAGGGACTGTATAAGAGCCCCCAAAGATAAACAAATATCTATTTTGTATGTGCGAATGGATTGTGTTCTTAATTATATTAATCCTAATCTGTATTTTTGTGTAAAATATGTTAAAACAATGTGTGAATTATCCTGTTCTTTTTCAAGAACTCTGAGATGTGGTATAAACGTCATAGTATCGCAATAGGAGAGGTACCTACATGTCGACTGCTTCATCGCAGAGAATTAACAGCAGCAAACATTGAAGAAATATGGAAATCCAAGACACTATCATGGTAATTATGTCCTATTCATTACTACCAGCTTAGACATTACTTTTGTAGTCTGGTTAGATAAAAGTCAGCAAAGCCTCTGTGTGGAATGGCCATTGGCAGGAGAGTCTGTAAAATGTAATTAATGAATCCTTGAGAGGCGAGCAGACACAGGTATGAGTGGAGTGAGGAGCACATTGGGGACGATAAGAGGGCAGACCGTAAGGGAACACAGGTTGGTGGGGTGCATTTACACATTTAATGTTTAGAGAGAACCTAGATATACAGTATTTATGCATGCAAGGCTTCTCTTTTGTAACTTAAAGAATAACTCCAATTTTGTTAAAAAAAAAAAAAAAAAAACAATCCTCCCTGGGTGATCTATGTACATTACATAGATTTTAACAAACTTTGTTGCAGATTCCTACCTTTTTGTTCTGAAGAAATCCCTGTGTGTTTGTGTCCATGCTGGAAAGTGATTCTAATGGGACTTGTTTTATAATTATCAGCTGCAGGGCACTGAGGAAAATTGCAGCATCTGCATCCATTTTTAGATGTGATTTCCTATTGGAAGTATCTTTCCAAAAATTACCTTTTTTGTTGCAGGGGATGCCAAACATCTGACTTGTATCTTGGTGTAGACTTCTGGGAAAATCAGTGAGCCAATCATTTTAACAGGAAATTTTGTTTCTGGGGGGTGGTCATTAAACATTCTGTCTACAGAAAACCTCCAGGTAGCCATATTGCTTTGCATTTTACAGAAATTTACAGAGCTGCAGATTGAAAAGGAAAGCTAATTTTTAATAACATTCAATTACAATATGACTTGTGTCAAAACTGTATACGCTATATTTTTATTTCAATACATAAACCGTAATGGTGCGAATGCAGATAACTGTGTGTTAGATATACATTGGGGATAAATGCTGATACAAAGGGTCTTTGTGTACTAATGCGTTTTGCCAAATTTGCTTCATCAGGGTTAATGAAAACCAACAGCATTCATCTATAAAAAAAATTACATACTATACATAGTTTTGACATTTTTATTCTTTGTAATACTTCCTATAACTATGAATTCACTGTACGAAACCCCTCCCCCTTAACACAGACTATCACAGAGACATCGGTTCCCTGGGCAGGCACTGGAGCATAGAGGGGAACCCTCATCAATGGGAAAATTAGACTGATTCCCAACTAAAGAGAAGGAAATTTAAGCCAACAGAACATATGATAGATCATCAGATAAACATATCTGCTAAAATTATGTACCGTATAAGTCGAGTTTTTCAGCACTTTTTTTTTGAAAGTGCCCCCCTCGACTTATACTCGAGTCAAGCACTTTTCTGCAGCAAAAAATTTCATTTTCTGAACCGAATTTGGGGCCCCGTATCTCAGGGCCACTTGGTGCTAGAAACCCCAAATTTGGTGTGCAAACCCAGTGGAACTGGTACCATAACATATCCAAAGATGAAGTTCCTAGCACTAAGTGACCCCGAGATATGGGGCCCCAAAATCGATTCGGAAAATGTCATTCTCTGCTGCAGAAAAGTGCTTGACATTTTCTGAACCGACTTTGGGGTCACATATCTCAGGGCCACTTAGTGCTAGGAACCCCAACTTTGGTGTGCAAAACCCAGTGGAACTGGTACCATAACATATCCAAAGATTGAGTTCCTAGCACCAAGTGGCCCCGAGATACGGGGCCCCAAAGCCGGTTTGGAAAATATCATTCTCTGCTACAGAAAAGTGCTTGACATTTTCTGAACCAATTTTTGGGGCCCTGTATCTCGGGGCCACGTGGTGCTTGAAACCCCAGCTTTGGATATTTTATGGTGATAGTTCCACTGGGTTTGCACACCAAATTTGGGGTTCTTAGCACTAAGTGGCCCCAAGATACGGGGCCCCAAATTCGGTCAACTGTGTCCATCTGCAGCAATGTCATTTTGGGACCCTTTGGGTTCAGAGACCCCAAATTTTGGCTGCAGCTAGGGGGCATCTAGGAACCCTTAACTACCGAGTTTAAAGTTCAGGGGACCTATGGCTGCAAATGGGCACAGTGAGGCTGCAAATGGGCATTGTTGACCCTCTTTTCCACTTGCAGTAGCTGTGCATTTCTCACCCTCGTCTTATACTCGGGTCAATAAGTTTTTCCCATTTTTTTTTTGTGGTAAATTAGGGCCTCGACTTATACTCGGAACGACTTATACTCGAGTATATACGATATATATGTAGTACAGGTTCTAGAAGTATATTCCCCATAATAAAACAAAATCATACCTTGTGTAAACCTCTAAATGGTTCTAATCATATATGATTTATTATTATTATTATTATTATTATTATTATTTAAGGTACTTGTATAGCGCCGTCAATGTATAGTATTCTGAGGATTAGGGACAGTTCAAACTATAGTTGTATGGTCAATAAGTAAGAAACCTGCAACATATAGAAAAGCTGTAGTAGGTCATCTGGAATTGAAACTGATATATCAGTTGAAAATATAAATCAGATTTATGCATAGATACACTCACTAGACAATCTCCAAGTTACTTCACAGCCATCCAAACTGAAGGTAATTATCCAATGGATATTTCACATGCATAGATGGAATTACATCCATTAAGCACATAGTGAGAGCCATGATTACAATGCTGCATCACACTAAGGCCCCTTACATATGGGATTTACGATCTGGTCCGCCTGTCAGTCTTTCAGGTGGACCTGATCGGAGCCTCCATTCACTCCTACGGAACGGCGGATGTCAGCGGTGACCTATCCACTGACACCTGCTGCTATCCGATTTTTGTCCGTGAAATCCAGACGGATGTGACCCTATTTTCCATCCATCTGCAGGATCGGATGAAAACTAACAGGCGGTCCGTTTTCAGCCTATCTTCCCATAGAGGAGAGCGGGTCTCTAACAGGTCTGTCTCAGCACAGTGAGCAGAGACGGCCCTGTCATCCGCCTGCTCAGTGGGGGATCAGCGAATGGATCCCTCCGCTGAGCAAAGCGGATCATCAGTGTGACAGGACCCCAAGTGTGTGTGCGAAGCATCCATGTGGATTGAGTTTAAGTTCAAAGTCTGGCAATACATACCGCAAAGTAGGTTGTTCATATGTCCAGGTTCCCTTTGGTCTGGTAGCGTGGAATCGCTTCCATTTTTATTTTTTTTTTATGCTCCCACTGCCCGGCGTCTCAATGGCCATCGCCCTCAGGCATATGACGTGGCTGTCGTGGAAGTGCAAGCAACGTCAATGGGCTCCGTCCCTCTGGCGTGTAGACACCGGGTGGAGCGGTCCACACTACTGGGCCTGCGCGACCTGTCAAACCTGTCAAAGTACCAAGTGCTTGTGTGTGTGTGTGTGTGTGTGTGTGTGTGTGTGTGTATATGTATGTGCCAGTGGCAAAAAAGAACAACATCCAACGTGCAAAAAGTCTTCCTTTCATGTGTTCATTGGTTTTTATACATATAAGCCTCCATCACCAGTAAGAGGAATGTTCAATCATGAAGCCACCACCTTTTATGAGGAAAGTACATGCTTACCGGCTAAATATGACCCCCTAATGAAGTCAAAGGGGCTTTCAATCGGGCACCCAGCCTTAGATCACGATAGAGCAACTTCTCAGGCTCTCCCGCTCGCAGATGATTGGGAATGGTTCTACTTAAGTTAAGCTTTGACAAAAAAAAAAAACCTGGAACCTGATTGGTTTCTGTGCAGAGCTGCTCTAGATTTTGCCCTCTCCTGTTTTAGTTAATCGACCACAAGGACTATATAAAAATTGCCTAAAAATCATAATGCACACCTAAAGATTACATAGTAAGGATTTATAAAGACACCATTCCATACAGTTCAACCTGTGTGGGTGTGTATTTTGTCTGTACCAATTCCCATATCTCTGTAAATTGTGTTCAAGAAGATGCCCATCTAAGAATATTTTGAAATTAATAAACATTACCTGCTGAAACCACGAATTGTGGAGAGGAGTTCCATTTCATTACTGCTCAAATAGTAGAAAAACTTCTTATGCAGTTTAAGGTTGAACCACTTCTTGTCAAACTTGGCGACGTGTCTTCTTGAGTGACCCGAGACTGAATAGTTTCCTCTTTATGCTGAAATCGCCATTAAGATATTTGTATATTGCTATCATATCTCCTCTTAACCGCTTGCCGACCGGCTCACGCCGATATACGTCGGAAGAAGGGCACGTACAGGCATATTAACGTACCTGTACGTTGCCCTTTTAAGAAGCAATCTTATCACGGAGAGGAAGAACAGGGAAATGCTGATGTAAACAAACGTTTCCCCGTTCTGCCTAGTGACAGGACACTGATCACAGCTCCCTGTAATCGGGAGCGGTGATCAGTGTCGTGTTGCACATAGCCCCCCCCCCCCCCCCCACAGTTAGAATCACTCCCTAGGACACACTTAACGCCTACAACGCCCCCTAGTGGTTAACCCCTTCACTGCCAGTCACATTTACACAGTAATCAATGCATTTTTAATCGCACTGATCAATGTATAAATGTAAATGGTTCCAAAATAGCACCAAAAGTGTCCGATCTGTCTACCATAATGTCGCAGTCACGATAAAAATCGCTGCTCGCCGCCATTACTAGTAAAAAAAAAAAAAAAAAAGATTAATAAAAAATGCCAAAAACTATCCCCTATTTTGTAGATCAAACGCTTATTGCGAAAAACCGCAGAGGTGATCAAATACCACCAAAAGAAAGCGCTATTTGTGGGGGAAAAAAGGACGTCAATTTTGTTTGGGAGCTACATCGCACGACAGCGCAATTGTCAGTTAAAGCGACGCAGTGCCGAAACGCAAAACGTGCTCTGGTCTTTTGCCAGCCAAATTGTCCGGGGCTGAAGTGGTTAAGCGGCTCCTCTCCAGGGAAGAATATGTTTAATGATTGTGAATGTTCCTCAAAACTGAGATCCTCCAGCCCTCTTATTAGTTTTGTTCCTCTTTAAAAATAACCTTTTTTAATACATGCCAATATTCTACTGGCCTTGCTTGCTGCAGCTTGGCATTGCATGCTATTGCTGAGTCTGTGATCTGCTCGTACCTCCAGATCTTTTTCCATCCTTGATTTACCCCAGAAGTTCTGCCCTTAGTGAGTAACCTTTCATTTGTATTTTTAGCTCCCAAGTTCATTACTTTACATTTCCCTACATTGCAACTAATTCGTTATGTGTTTGCCCTCTATTTTATCGAGGTCTTCCTGTAGAGTTGCTATATCCTGCTGTGAAGTTATTTTCCTGCTTCGCTTTGTGTCGTCGGCAAACACTGAGACTGAACTTTGTATACCAGTGATTCTCAAACTGTGTGCCGTGTGAGATTTGCAGGTGGGCCGTGGGAGTTTCGAAAAACATTTAAAACTGCTAGCGTTTTGAAACCTTGAACATATTTAATGGTAGATCAATGTTGCAAAAGTTAACGTAACATATATGAAAACGCAATCTGTCGGTCTGTCATGCATTGGTTCCTTTTTGTAACGCGAGATCTCCATTTGTTCCATTTGTTTGTTCTGTTTGTTGACTCTGGAGCCTCACTTCAATCTGATTTGCTCTCGAAAGCATGCACATCCTTCACATTAAATTTAAAAATTAAAGACATTCTTCACCATAAAAATTGTTAAATCTTTTCAGGTATGCCCTGAAAAATTTTAGATCTTTTTGGTGCACCGCAAGAAAAAGTTTGAGAAACACTGATGTATACCAACCTCTCTATCATTTTATGAACAAGTTAAACAGGATTGGTCCAAAGAACAGACCCCTGGGTTACCCCACTTAACACTGCAATTCAATATCTATGTCAATATACTGTGTATATACACTGTTTCATTGTTTGAAGTCTCCCACTTAAAATTAGATTAAAAAGTTAGAGTAAAAAAATCTGTAACTTGGCTACAATTTTTCCTAAGCCTCTGCTAAGGGATATGCTGCAGCCAGACTAAGTGTGACTAGAACATAAAATATATGCATTCGGATCGGTCTGTTTAAATTAAATATTTGCCCAAATTCTGCTTCTCTCTACATATTCAGTGTAATAAAAAAAAAAAAAATGAGAATGAAGTACAAAATTGTGAAAGTGATGGTTCATCACCTCTCCAGGTCATCTATAAAACACCTCCAATTTTACTAAATCAGGCCAAAGCTTACCAAAAATGTTTTTTTTTTTTTCTTTTTTTTTTTTTTTTTCCCCAGTGACTTTGTAAGGTTTGCCATGCTAGGAGGACATTTTTTCCCCCTACGTCACGCCCATTTCTTGCAAATAAAAGTCCTGCACCAGGAAAAAAAATTACACGGTGAAGCAACAGCCATTCAAACATTAAAAAAAAAAAACTTTTTTGTTGTAGTGGTATCCCTTTTGTAACTTACCATAGCCCTTTTAATCAAAATACTTCCTTACCCTTAATAGCTGTATTTAATGAAGATGCATCTGCTGTAACAAATGTGTAATTTGGGTCGTGGTTAATATAACATTTGAATAATGTGCTTCGTGATTAAAAAAGGCAGACATTAGAACTAATGGTAAAAAAAGAAAAGTCAAACTCACGCAGCCTAGCAGTAAAGTGGCACCAAATTGCTTAGGAATGTTGGAGCTCCCAGGAACTTTTGCCAGAATGTGTGGGTATGAGCTGTCTTCTTATTATGGCTTGCTTATCTTGTGAATGCCTTTCCCCAGTGGCGCAGTGATCGCAGTCCCCTTGTTGCCAACATTTTAATTCTCATCAAGCCTTCTTTCAGGTTTTGTATCCATATTGTTTGGTTGGGCCAGGATGATGCAACACCTGTGTGCATACTTCGTCCCGTAAAGGATCATGCACAAACTGTACTGAAATTAAGTATGCTTTGTGCTGCTAAATTCACTGAGTGCAGAATTCTGTTTTAAAAATGGGAAGTTTCATTAATGAATTACAAAAATTCTAAATGTGTGCTTACTATAATTATACATGTCCTGCCCTTACCATGCCACTTTTGTCTTTAACCGCTTGCTCTCCTCCCTGGAAACACTAGCACACCCCTCGTCAAATACATAATTAAGCCCCAACCTCTACAAATCTTGCAAAGAGAACACTGGGAATCTCAAAAGACATAGTTGTGCTCTTGAGTGTCTGTGGTGTAAAACTAAATCCCAGCACAGCTTCACCTTATACAAATATGCCCTCCAAAAAATACAGTTCCTGCATCCATGATGGGAAAACGGACCTATTTATTCTGCTTAGTGTGGTCAGTTTTTAATAGGAAAGTAAGGGGACTAGCAGGAACACCAGGGATTTCACATAAAGAAAGCAATACAAAGAGAAGATTATACTTTCTCATACAAGTACATGGTATAGCAGGCGCATATCAGGAATATGAAGTGTTGGGGCGACGCACTCTTTAAGACCCACCTTCCTGTTACCTTTTTACTTGTGAACGTCTGGAATGCCTAGTCTACAGCTGTCTGAGCCAACACCCCACTGTTAATAACCATTTGGAACCCTTTCTATCTGACTGTTGCCTATAATACTCCATGGAATCTGCCCCTTCTAAACCTCAGCAAGAACTTACTAACTACTAGAACCAATGTTCTCTACTCTGTACTGATAATTTTACACCGCTCTGCTGCTTTTGATACAGTTGACTACCCGCTTAACCTCCAAACTCCACTTACTCAGCCTCCAAGACTATTCCCCCCGCCCCACTTCTCAGCACACCTTCAGCTCACCTCTTTCCATAGGCGTCCCCCAGGGCTCTGTCCTTGGGCTCCTTCTTCTATTCTTGATAATCTTCACCTCCTTCCTGGATCAGTTGATTACCTCCCACAGTTTCCAGTACCATCACTATGCCGACGACACCCAAATCTATCTCTCCTCCACTCACCCCTTCTGTCTGCTCACACAAAACTAACTTGACATATCGGCATGTATGTTGCAACACTTCCTCAAGCTCCTTTCGGAACACACACACATTCACTGTCCTACTTGTTCAACCTTCTTCTCCGCAACTTACTAAAATTATATCACAAAACTTCTAATGCACTCTCTTGTTATCTTCCACCTCAACTCTTGCAACTCCCTATTTGTTGGCCTACCTCTACACAAGCTATCCCCCTTTCAATCTATTATAAATACTGCTATCGGACACCTCCACTTATTCAACTGCTTACTATCCATCAACCCTTTCTGCCAATCACTCCACTGTCTTCAGCTCACACAATCCATACATTTCAAAATTCTAATTACAGCATACAAACCCATCTGTAACACTGCCCCAACCTAAATCACCGGCCGCATCTCAGAATATCACCCAAACCCTCCTTCGCACCTCCCAAGACCTGCTCACTAGCACAAAGCCCCCTCCCTCCTTTCCCCGGTCACCTGCTACCATGCTCATTTCTAGGATTTCTCCAGAGCCTCTTCAACCTCAGAAAACTCCCTACCCCAATCTATCCAGCTATCTCTCACTCTGCCAGCTTTCAGGCAATCTCTGAAAACTGCATCCGAGCTACTACCTCCTGTGCAATGCCTGGTAAACCTCAAGAACACAGCACTCAGCCTGCAAAGTATCTGTAAAAAAAAAGGGGGGAAGAAGGCTGGTGCCATGGAAGTTGGCTAAAACACAATCAAAAAGGCCAACGCGTTTTGGCCACCAGGCCTTCATCATGGCTCATGATGAAGGCCTGTTGTCTGAAACTCGTTGGCTTTTCTGATTGTTGTTCACATGCTATAATAAAACTATGTTTTAGCCAACTTCCATGGCACCAGCCTTTCACCTTTTTTTTTTATTTTTTTATTTTTATTTTTTACATGGAGGTTTACAGAGGCTCTATTTTTTGCAACCTAACCCCACCTCTACCTAACTGGAATTTAACTTTCTCCTTCAACTTATCCCTTGGTTATTACTTTTTGTATCACTTGCTTCTCCCTTTTTTATATTGTTAGCTCCCATGAGCAGGGCCTTCCTAACTCTCTTACATTCAAATGTACCGACATTTACTGTCCCTGTTTTTGCAAAGCACTGCAAAAAATATTAAATATTGTATTACAATGATGATAGTTAATAACGCCTATAATCCTTTAATTTAAATATTATGAAAATGTAGCATGTCAAGGTGCGTACTTTTGTTCAAGGTGTTCGGCATGTGGCTCCCCTGGTACGCTCGCCCCTGTCTCCGTGAGACTGAAACCTGGTGCTCTCTGTACTTCAGAGGCCACCATTCGAGAACATTAGGGAGATCCCCTTACTCACACTCTCTCAGAAGGTTGTCTTTCTAGTGGCTTTTACGTTCGCTCGGTGAGTTTCTGAGCTGGCTGCCTTGTCGTGTAAGTCTCCCTATTTGGTTCTCCACAAAGATAAGGTGGTGCTGCGTCTACATCCCTCGATTCTCCCTAAGGTGGTATCTGCCTTTCATCTAAACGAGGACATTGTCCTTCCTTCCTTTTGTGTCCTCGACCGTCTCACCCCAAGGAGGTTGCCTTGCACTCTTTGGATGTGGTTCGGGCTCTCCGTGTGTATCGGAAGTTGAATTCGCTGTTTGTAAATGTGGATGGCCCGAGGAAGGGCCTGGCGGCCTCTTCGGCGACTATTTCTCGTTGGATCAGACAGACTATTGTCCAGGCTTTTGCAATTAGGGGGCGGGTGCCCCCCTTTCCCGTCACGGCGCATTCTACCAGGGCGATTAGTGTTTCCTGGGCCTTCCGACATCGGGCGTCTGTTTCTCAACTGTGTAAGGCGGTTACCTGGTCGTCCGTGCACACTTTTACCAAGTTTTACAGGGTGGATGTTTGGGCATCTTCGGATGCATGTTTCAGCCGCAAAGTTTTGCAGGCGGTCGTCTGAGGTTTTGACTCCTCTTACGGAGGGTTCTGTTTGGGTGGAGGTTATTTTTCCTTTTTTCTGTGTTCCCACCCCTCGTGGCACTGCTTTGGGACGTCCCTAAGGTCAAGAATGGAAGGTCAATGACGAAAGAGAAAAATAGATTTTTTTTTTCTGCTCACCATAAAATCCCTTTCTCTGAGTTAATTGATAGACACAGCACCCCACCCCTCCTGTTTGTGTTTGTACTGCTTTGTAATGAACTGAGCTGCCTGTAGCAGAGTGTGGGGTTACTACCAGTAAGGACCGCCCCTAGGCGGTGCTGTGCTTGTTCGTTTTTTTTTTTTTTTGTTTTTTTTTCTGCCTAGTCCTACTCCTGAAGGTGGTGATATAACCCTAAGGTCAAGAATGGAAGTGCTGTGTCCATCAATGAACTCAGAGAAAGGGATTGTACGGCGAGTAGAAAAAAATCCAGTTTTTGCCATTCATGACTATAATATCCTTTGTTTGTGTTTTTTTTTTTTTTTTTTTTTTTTTTTAAATGCAAATTTGTCTTTGTTCTGGTAAACCCTTTGTGCTGTTAGATTATTAATGTATTACCTTTTTCTTGTCATACAGTTTGCAGAAGATAATGGGTCTTGATTCTCTGAATGATGTAATGGATACAAAGCAGGCAAAGGGAAAGCACATAATGCACAATATATACAATGTCAACAAACAGGGGATTGTGGTAATGGATGATCGATCGAGTAAGTATTCTCTTCCTTTCCCTCTAAAACATCTGAGGTTGAATCTGGGTTGTACGGTCTTGTTGTGTGTGTAGCCATCTTTAGTGTTGCACAACCCTTAGGCTACTTTCACACTGAGGCAGTTTTCAGGCATTTTTAGCGCTAGAAATAGCACCTGAAAAACGCCTCCCATGCCTCCCCAGTGTGAAAGCCTGAGTGCTTTCACACTGGGGCGGTGTGCTTGTTGGACATTAGAAAAGGAGCCGCAAGCGGCATCTTTGGGAAGGCTTAGAGTGCTGTATACAGTGCTCCTACACCGCCCCTGCCCATTGGAATGAATGGACATCTCTGGCTAAGCGTCTGCAAAGCTATTCGGCAGCGCCGCAACATGGGCGCTTTTAACCCTTTCTTTGGCTGCTATTGGTGGTTAAAAGCATCCCACTAACGGCTTTACTGCTAATGCTGGGCGCTTTTAGTGTGCTTTTTGGCTGTTATTCCCAAGCAATGCCATAAACGGTACAGGATGACCTTCAACAATCTTAACTGTCAAAAATCTAAGTGTCCTGGGAAAGAAATAGGTCGTTATGGATGTTCTGCAAAGTTAACCACTTCAGTTGTTACGTCGCAATCAGTGGCGTAGCTGCTGACAGGTTCTTGTTATAATAAGACTCTGAACTTGAATTAACATTTTCAGATTGCGCAGTAAATTATGCAGCCTGTTTTGAAGTGCAAATAATAAAGATGAATGTTGGCTCTGGGGATTTAAAATGTGTTTTTTAACATGTAAGTGTTTTGAGGTGACTGCCAAGGGGCAATTTATATACAGCGACCTTTATGCATTATTGGTTCTAATCGAAACCCTTCCCTATTTACCATGTACACACTGTGCCTGTAAGCTGGGGATAAAATATGACCCTCCCTAGTTTTATTTTTTTTCTCTGTTGATCACACATTGTCAGTTGTGCAAAATTCCAAGAAGTAAATGGACCCCCTTAGTTTTAATAACATGGAGGACTGTCTGCCCGCTACAAATCCACAGGTTTCATGAGAGAGTGGGAATGCAATCTCTGATTTCTTCTGTTACTTCTGCAGGTGAAAATGAGATGGCAGCTTGTCTGTTTTTACATAGAATACATATTGAATAGCTATTTATTTCTGTTCAGGTGAATGATGGAATGTAATATTAAGAATAGTGAGACTCGTCTCACTTGCCCTGTTATGTACAGGCTATGAAATACAGTGTTTTAGGTAATTTAAAACAGTTTTTCTTTATCGTACATCATGGGACACATAGACATAGTTATTAACTATTTTATGGGTATATAGGCACCTTCAGGTGATATACATTGGCATACCCAATACAGGAAGTTCACTCCCTATATAACCCCCTCCTCCTACCAGGAGTACCTCTGTTTTTTCGCCAGTTTTTAAGGTGTTGGTCACGAGTGAAATTGTGCTCTGAGGAGCTCCACTGGAGGGATTTTGCTAGATTTAAATGGCCTCCACAGACCGGATCCATCCAAAGTGCCACTGAGGCCAAGGTGGATGGTACCCGGGCCTCGCATAAGAAGCACAAGGTTTTGCTTGCAACGCCTCTCCTTGCAGGGCTGGACC
This sequence comes from Lithobates septentrionalis, assembly GCA_037952835.1. Taxonomy (NCBI): domain Eukaryota; kingdom Metazoa; phylum Chordata; class Amphibia; order Anura; family Ranidae; genus Lithobates; species Lithobates septentrionalis. Next base: position 3,972,117 of record JBBDGP010001543.1, on the reverse strand, counting down.
CCGGGCTTTGATCATGCTTACATTACCTATAGTTTTTCCTGGGGGGGTACTAATAAAGGTCCAAGGGAGAGGAACCCCAATAAAAAGGGACCCGGTCCTTGAAGGTTTGCTAAACACAGGCCGCCGTGATGGGGGAAGGTTGGACCTATCTGTTAAATCGGCAGAATCCTGCGGTGAGGACAAGGTAAGAGAAGAAGCCTAGGAACTGTAAAAATCCACCTATGTTTTTTCTTCCTTATGGGAAAAATGTTGTCATGCCTTAAATCTCCACTAGAGGGAGTATATGCACATACCTTAATCTGTTGTCTTCACATCAGCTTAGTGTCAGTCTGTGTGTGGCAGCAGCTTGCACAGTGGGGATTTCCCTTGAAGGTAAGAGATCTGCCATCCTGCATTTCTCCCCCCTGGAGGGACCAAGAGGGTTAGGGAAATTAACAATTGTTGCTGCTCCCCTTGCTCAGTTGGTGGTTGGTAACCCAGAATCTGCTGAAAGGAAAGTCCTTCAGACCAGTTATCTGGAAGGTGGTAACGACAGATGCCAGCCTTTCAGGTTGGGGAGCAGTGCTAGAAAAGACAACTGTCCAGGAACAGTGGTCAAGAACCGAAAAGTCCTTGCCCACAACACCCCAGAGATTCGGGCAGCGGGGCTGGCTCTGAAGGCCTGGACATTCATGTTACGGGGTTGTCCTGTCGGGATCCAATCCGACAATGCATCAGCTGGGGCTTACATCATTCACCAAGGGGGCACCAAGAGTCTTGCAGCACAGAGGGAGGTGAACCATATCCTAACTTGGGCAGAAAGGAATGTTCCATGCCTATCAGCAGTTTTCATTCTGGGAGTAGAAAATTGGCAGGCGGACTCCTTGAGCCGCCAGCAGTTGCTCCCAGGGGAATGGTCCCTTCACCCCGACATTTTTCGGGCCATTTTGCCAAAGGTGGGGGACTCTAGACGCAGATCTTCTGGCGTCCAGATTCAACATGAAGTTGGTCAACTTTGTGTCCAGGACAAGGGATCCACTCGCATGCGGAACAGATGCGTTGGTGACCCCCCCTGGGATCAGTTATCACTGATTTATTCATTCCCCCCCTATTCAGTTGCTGCCATGGCTTCTTTTTCAGGATCAAGCTGGAAAGAAAGTCAATAATTCTGGTAGCCCCAGCATGGTTCAGAAGGTTCTGGTATGCAGAAATCATAAAGATGGCGGTGGAGGATCCATGGTCCCTTTCACTACGTCCAGAACTACTCTCACAGGGGCTGATATGCCATCGTACCTTATGAACTCTAAATTTAACGGCTTGGCTATTGAAACCCACATTCTGAAGAAATGTGGGCTTTCCGGATCAGTTATCTCTACCTTACCTACCAGCTTCCAGAATTATATATTATAGAGTCTGGAGGGCTTATGTTTCCTGGTGTGAGTCCAAGGGTTGGCACTCTCGGAAGTATAACATAGGCAGAATTTTTGCCTTTCTACATATAGCGGTAGTGATGAAGCTGGCCTTGAGTACTATTAAGGACCAAGTCTCAGCTTTATCGGTCTTATTTCAAAGACCGCTTGCTTTACATTCTTTGGTCTGGGTTTTTATGCAAGGGGTAATGCGGCTTAATCTGCCAGTCAGGCCTCCTTAGAAGCCTTGGGACTTGAACTTAGTTTTGTCAGTGATACAAAAACAGCCATTTGAACCTATACAGCATACTCCCTTAGTCCTTCTGACAAGGTAGTTGGTGTTCTTGGTTTCTATATCCTCAGCAAAGAGGGTTTCGGAATTGGCTGCTCTTTCTTGTAAAGAGCCATATTTGTTTATTCACGAGGACAGTGTCGTGTTGCGTCCACGTCCAAGTTTTCTGACAAAAGTGGTCTCACTTTTTCACCTGAACCGAGATATTGTCCTGCCATCGTTTTTTCCAAAACCATGTTCTAGGGAAGAGAAGTCACTATATTTTCTTGATGTGGTGAGAGCGGTCAAGGTCTAAAGACGACTACTCAGGTCCAGAAGGCCGAAGTCTTATTTGTTCTACCAGAAAGGACAGGCAGCGTCAATATCCACTGTCGCTAAGTGAATTCGGTAAGCTATAATTCAGGCTTATGATTTTAAGGGGTAAGATTCCACCATTACAAGTCAAAGCGCACTTGACCAGAGCGGTTAGTGCTTCTTGGGCAGTGCGTCACCAGGCCTCCATGGCTCATATCTGTAAGGCTGCGACTTGGTCTTCAGTAGATACATTCACCAAGTTTTATCAGGTGAATGTAAGAAGGCATGAGGATATCGCCTTTGAGCGCAGTGTGCTGCAGGCAGCAGTATAGGTCCTCAAGTCTGGGGGTGCCCTACGGATTGCGTCTCCCTCCCCTCAAATAGCATTGCTATGGGACGTCCCATATAGTTAATAACTATGGCTCTGTGTCCCGTGATGTACGATAAAGAAAATAGGATTTTTATAACAGCTTACCTATAAAATCCTTTTTCTTGGAGTACATCACGGGACACAGAGGTCCCTCCCCTCTTTCTGGGGTTTAGGTATATTGCTTTGCTACAAAAACTGAGGTACTCCTATTATTTGTGGGATACCTTTTTGAAAGTAAACCTGTTTGGTCTACCAAAGTGTATAAACCAACATCACTGATTTGAGTTCAGGTACAAAGTAGCTGTTCTGTTCTTCAGTTAATTTGTGTGGGGAGAGCCTCCTGGATCCCTACACCTAGGTGGTATACCGAGCCTAAACTTCTATCCAAACTGAGAATATATCCCGACGCTAAAATCTACCCCCTGCCACCCAGATGTCAAATTTCCACCTCTACTGACCGCAGAGGTTCTGACATTCAATGATTTTGTGACCATGTTACACTAGTAATCTGTTGATGGCAGCAAGTCGCTAATGACAGAATCTCCAAAGGGGAATGTGCCAACTCCAATTGCTTATTCACTGGTCAAATTAACGATCGGTCTTTGCTCCCCCTCTGGTGTGAGAGATGATATTGGTGTGAGAGATGATCTTGTTGGAGCAGGTGAGCACAGTATTAAAGCGATCCTGTTGCTTGTGTGTTGCCGCTAGAGTGATATAGCCTGTTATTTTCACTTCAGGGCCCTACAAAAGTCTATGCCTAGAATAGAATTCACAGTGCGTGCACTATATCGAAAATGTTAAGCCTCATGCGCACAATGAGACTATCGGATGAATGATCCTTTTTTTTTTTTTTTTTTTTTTTTTTTTTTTTGCATGCTAGTCTCAATTCTTAATTGAAGAGAATACTTCCGATAAAATTTTCATACGGCAGAATACAGCTTTGGAAGTGATGTAATGTGTTGTGTTTTATTGTAACATATTCTGTCGTTTCTGAATGGTCTTGGATTTTGTTTTTTGTTTTTTTTCCTGACTAATACTGTGCTGAATAAACAAGTTATCGTACCTTCTGGTATCGTGCAAGAAAATTTTCCGTGTTTGTCAATTTTGGATAATTTCGCATGAACTGTTCTGATTTGACTGACTGACTTTTGAAAGCTGTGTACTAACGATCAGAATATCGTACGATCTATTTGAAAGCTGAATTTTTTTTGTCCAATTTTCTCATCGTGTACTAGGCATTGCTTTATACTCTTTGGGTGGACATGACTGGTTCTTTTAGATAAGGTTTCAAAAATCCATTCCTCTTAATTTTCTACTATTTTAAGTGCAAGTTCCCCAGGGTACCATAGTTTGATTTCAGTTCAGTACTCAGTACTTTACAAGGACACACAATTTCCATCAGGCTCAGCAGAAATTGTTCGGTTATGGGAGAAAATTTGCTTAGTCTTAAAGAAAAAAGAAAACAAATTGAGCCACCACATTTAAGGACTGATGAGCTGCAATATATTATATTTTTTATACTTCGGTTTATATAAACATTAACCCTCATTCTCTACACATAATTCAGTAATTTTTATATTGTGCTTGCGTAATAAAAATGTTTTGTATTTTTGCAGAAGAGCTTCCACACTGGCTGCTGTCTGCAATGAAGTGTTTAGCAAATTGTAAGTATCTTTATTTTCTACAGCCACATGCTTCTCTTGATTTAAAGTGATTTGTAAAAAATGTGTTTTTTTAATTTAAAAACAAAAACAAACATGTTATACTTACCTGCTCTGTGCAGTGGTTTTGCACAAAGGTGCCCCCATAGCAAGCCACGTACTGCTGCATCTCAGCCAATCAGGAAGCAGAGCCCCGGTAGAGCCTTGGGTCTCGTGGACATCGCTGGATCGAGATTGGGCTTAGGTAAGCATTTATGGGGGGGGGGGGGGGCGCGAGGGGCTAGCTGCATGAAAGATTAAAAACCTTCAGCCTTAACAACCACTTTAATCGAGCTATAAGGTAATCTCCATCCAGACCCTACTTTTTAACTTTAACGTAGAGGGGCTTCGAAAACTTGTGTGTGCATTTTTATTTGTTTATTTTTATTGCAGTCGGTGTCCCTGTTGGGTAGATTTATCCAATTTGTCCTAGTGGCAATTGTTACCGAAACAGAAATCGGTGGAATTTTTTTTTTTTTTTCCTGTTAAAGGAGTAGTGGGAGAATGGGGACACTTGTTTTGGTGACAGGGGGGTGTTTTTTGTTTTTTTTTTTTTTTTTTTTTTTTTTAGCTGAATCCCTTTTGTTCCTCTGCTTTCCTTTTATGTTTCTGGGACAGGAAATAAAAATACATTTTCTCAATGGCACAGATAGAAAAAAGTGTTTTTAGGTTTTTTTTTTTTTTTTGTTTTTTTTGTTTTTTTTGTTTTGTTTTTTAATAGTATACTCTATACCAGTCATAACAGGTTTACAAATGTGTTTTTCCCTTTTTTAGGGCCAAATTGCTCAGAAATGAAGCAACCAATGTACATGGGGTTTGAACGAGATGTATTTAAGACTATTGCAGATTATTACAGTTATCTTCAGGAGCCGCTACTGACTTTTCAGCTTTTTGATGTGTTTGTGAACATCTTGGGTAAGCAAAGGCAATTGTTCCATTTTATAAAAAAAAAAAACTTTCCACATGACCAAGCTTTCTGTTAGGCCTAATGTACACAGGACGTTTTAAAACCTTTGCTGAACGATTTAACTTGACAGGTAGTAACCGACGTTTAAAAACGTCAGCTTTTCCGCGTTTGCATGCCACGTTTAGCCGTTACCGTGTTTACAAGCTGTTACAGGCATTTGGCATTGCAAATGCTTCTGAACATCTGTCCTGAGCGTATTGTTTTGCTTTACAAAAAATGGTTCTAAACTCAACTGCCTAGAAACGACTATAAACTGCCCTGTGTTACATGTACTGATAACATAGATGAGAGTTCAGGGGCAGCTGAAAAAAAATGCCCAACTGTTCCTAAACGTCCGTTTATCAGCAACAGTGTACATGTAACCTAAGGCAGGCCATACATGGGTCGAATTTCGAAAGAATTTTCTTTCGAAAATCTTATCTAAGAATTTTCGTTCGGATTTCGCACCATTAGTGGGCTGCAGCACAAGCTGATTTTCCTGCAATCAAATTTGAGTAATCGAACATGTTGGAAATTTTTTGAAAAACAAATGGTTTTCTAATCAATGATGGGAGAATCACGCAAGAAATGTAATTGAAAAAGAGATGCACATGTTCAAGAAAAGAAAATTCCTGGAAATAAAAGATTCCCAGCCACGAAAATTATTTTCTGTAGCAACATGAGGTGAAATTGAAGGCTTGGTTGGCCGAATTTTCAAATCAATGGTCACCATCAGATCACAAAACGCACAAATTTTCTGATTTTTCAAAAGAAAATTCTTTCGAAATTTGACCATGTATGGCCAGCCTAAGGCTACAAGTGGCTGAATAGAAGTTTCTCAGTTGAATTACCAGTAGCTTCTTATGTCTCATGGAGGCTTAAAGGACAGGTCCTGAGCACCAGATTTTCTTCTCCTCCTATCTGCAGGAGCCATTAGTCATTCTTGCGCTTAGAGCTAGATTTTATATTTCACAAGATTGAGATTTCAGCAGCAGATTGAGAATACATAATGTCTGAGGAAACCTAGGTATTTCAATATAGACCACTTAGTGTGTCCTGTAGAGAGCAGAAAAGCCAGTGGGTGTTTTAACCCACCATACACTGGCCACTGGTAACATGTCAATTTTAGGGAAAATTGACCTCTGCATTTTAAGTTGGGGCCTTTTGTTTAATGCATGCTCTAATTCTCGTTGCATACATTGAAAGAGGTGCTTAAAAAGAGAAGAGACCACATGTAAATATTAAAGTCTAAGTTTGGGCAAAATTTCAGACTTATTAAAATAAAACCCCCTTCCCAGCTTAACAATTTGATGCTGGTTTTTTGTCTAAGTAATGAGATAAAACAGAGTTCTACTTATCTCAGTTTGGGATCTGTGGCCGTCTCCCCTCCAGATTCAGTTGTGATAACCGGTTCCCTTGAGTTGTTCTTGCCAGTCTCTGACTTGTCTTGTTGCCTCCCCTCTCACTGACGTCATCCCATACCACTGGTCCTGCATGGCCTATAACATGCTACCAGATAACATTGCAGATAACACTATGGGATCCTTGCACCTTTTTTTTTTTTTTTCTCTGCTCATCCATTTAAATGAAAAGGGAGTTTTTTTTGTTTTTGTTTTTTTGTGTGCTTTCATTGGAGAATAGGGGCTGGCCATACATATAACCATAGATAAACAACTTGGCTTGTAGGCGAGGGGGGGTGTTGGTACTGTGGTGGAAGTCACGTCCTTTATGTTTCCTTCCTAGCTGGGCGCCATACAAGGGCCACATGAGATGACTAGACCCGGGGGGTGGGTTCTTCCGGGCTTCCCTAGGCACCTGTAACAGGATCACTTGACTGCACATGGGGTACCGTTACTTTTATGTTATTTTCATCATTGCCCAGGCTGAGGCTGTTGTGGGGGAAAACTTGACCTTAAGGCCGGCCACTGCTTTTGGAGATGAATGTACACCGTGGACATTTGTACCATAACTGTTCTCCAGTTAACTCCCAGGACCCTGTGACAATGTACACCTTTTCTGTAACCTGTAATTCAGGGGGATACACTGAGCCTTGTTTATATCTACTTGTCAAGCGTTTTCCACTACCATTCCCCAGTAGCAGAGTGGGCCTCGCTGTGCACCCTGCACAGGCTCCACACAGGCAATTCTCTTAACTGTTGAACTTTCGTACCTCTGTACGGGTCGCAAGCCTCTGGCAGAAATCTGCTCCTGAAGCTCTGGGAGACAGAGTGGTGGCAGAAGGCGTGCTGACAACATCTCCCTCGCTGCTCGAGGCCATTCAACCTGCAGTGGGTACATGCTATCGACAGTCTGCCTGTTGGATTTCCGTTACCCTAGGTAACTACTTGTGTCTTCACAGCTTATTACTCTTACTGATGTCTTTGTACCTTAGTGACCTGAACAATTGGATAGTTTTGGTTACTTGCTTTACACACCTCCTTTAGTAACTTCAGACCAGGCGGGAACAAGGTTTCATAACTTTACTTTGGAAAAGTGCAAAAAGTTATTACAAAGTCTAACGTTCTGAGACCTAATTCTTTCTTACATCCCTAACCCTAACTTAGGCTGTGTGCTGCCCCATAAATGTATTTTTATTGGGATTTTATGTGATAGACCAGCACAAAGTGGCACGTAATTGTGAAGTAGAAGGAAATGATAAATGGTTTTTTTCAATATTTTTTACAAATATGTGAAAAATGTGGCATACATTTGGTCGTTGTCCTTCTGGAAGGTGAACCTCCACCCCAGTTTCAAGTCTTTTGCAGACTCTAATGCCCCGTACACACGTCCGGACTTTCTGACAACAAAACTGGATTTTTGTTCGAAGGTTGTTGGCTCCCACTTGTCTTGCATACACATGGTCACACAAATGTTGGCCAACAATTACGAACATGGTGACGTACAAGACGTGCGACGAGCCGAGAAAAAGGAAGTTCAATAGCCAGTGCGGCTCCTTCTGCTTGATTCTGAGCATGCGTGAACTTTTGTGCGACGGACTTGTGTACACACGATCGGAAATTCCGACAACAAAGTTTTGTTGGGGGAAAATTTGAGAACCTGCTAGCCAAAATTTGTTGGAGAAAAGTCTGACAACAAATGTTCAATGGAGCATACACACGGTCGGATTTTCCGCCAACAAGCTCACATCCAACATTTGTTGTCGAAAAATCCGATCGTGTGTACAGGGCATAACAGGTTTTATCCTAAGATTGCCCTGTATTTGGCTACATCCATCTTCCCATCTACTCTGACCAGCTTCCCTGTCTGTGCTGAAGAAAAGTATCCCCACAACGTGATGCTGCCACCACCATGTTTCATGGTGGGGATGGTGTGTTCAGGGTGATGTGCAGTGTTTGTTTTCTGCCACACATAGCGTTTTTGCTTTTAGGCCAAAAAGTTCAATTTTGGTCTCATCTGACCAGAGCACCTTGTTCTACTGTACATGTTTGCTGTGTCCCCCACATGGCTTCTCGCAAACTGCAAAGGGGACTTCTTTTGGCTTTCTTTCAACAATGGCTTTCTACTTGCCGTTCTTCCATAAAGGCCAGATTTGTGGAGTGCACGACTAATTAGTTGTCCTGTGGACAGATTCTCCCACCTGAAGTGTGCATCTCTGCAGCTCCTCCAGAGCTACCATGGACCTCTTGGCTGCTTCTCTGAATAATGCTCTCCTTGCCCGGCCAGTTTGGGTGTGAACGACCATGTCTTGGTACGTTTGCGGTTGTGCCATACTCTTTCAATTTTCGGATGATGGATTGAACCGTGCTGCTGTTCAATCCATGAGATGTTCAAAGCTTGGGATATTGTTTTATAACCAAACCCTGCTTTAAACTTCTCCACAACTTTATCCCTGACCTGTCTGGTGTGTTCCTTGGCCTTTATGATGCTTTGTTCGTTCACTAAGGTTCTCTAACAAACCTCTGAGGGCTTCACAGAACAGCTGTATATATACTGAGATTAAATTACACACAGGTGGATGTACTAATTAGGTGACTCCGTTTTTGTTGGGGGTATCAGAGTAACGGGGGGCTGAATACAAATGCATGCCATACTTTTCAGATATTTATATGTAAAGAAATTTGTAAAACCATTTATCATTTTTCTTCTACTTCACAATTATGTGCCACTTTGTGTTGGTCTAAATAAAATCCCAATAAAATACATCTACGTTTTTGGTTGTAACATGACATAACTAGGAACCCTAGTTTAGAGAGGCTGCTATTAACCATCCAACTCACGAGGGGGGGGGGGGGCGGGGGCGGGACGAGGAAAATTTATGTCAAGCTGGTCAGTAATTTACTCTTCCTGTATTCATCCAAAACTGGATTAGCTTAGCATAGAGAAAGCATGAAAAAAAAAGAAAAAAAAATGTTAGCGCCAGTATGAAAGAAATAATGTACTAGGAATATATGTTGCTGTATTTAGCTGCTCAGCAGTGTTCACGGCACACGTTAAAGATCGCCTATTTATATTCAGCTTCCAGAATCCGCGTCTTCTAAAGGTCTGTGTCAGCTATTTATAGCTGCAGCCTTTGGGATCTTTCAGGGAATTATTACATCCATTCTTTCCTCTAATAATGTCAACAATAAAGCACAGCAGTGTTTGCTGTCGCCTCCATACTTATTCAGCTACTTAGCCTGCATTCTCCCAATCCGTCTAATCGCATCAAAGCGCAATAAGGAGAAAGTCAGCATGCAGAGCTGTAGAAGTAGATTCTCATCTTCACATCGCATTTTTCGCTTTATATAAAAAAATGTTCATCTATGGTTCTTATAGTAACCAGTCAGGTACAACAGTAGTACAACAAAAGGTAGAAATCATAAAAAATGGAGTATGATTGTTTAGTTGTTACAAGCAGTATGGGTACATTTCCTTCTACTAGTTCTTACAGCCCACCTTTTTTTTTTTTTCCTACAAGTTCTGTCCGTGACATATCGGCCTTAAATGCTTTTACTTTAAATATGAAAAATTTAAGGTTCTTCTTAAAATATTCATAGCACTTCTGCCTGTGCTCTAGTAATGCAATTCGCAAAAAACTGCTGGTCATTTACCAGCGACACCATGAAACTTTTATAAGGTTCTATATTTTTTAAATGAATGCACATTCGCACAGCTCCAAAGGAAATTGTAGATGTTTGTGTTCTAGATCTATCTCGTGTGATTGTTGGCGCCATCTACTGTCCAAAAAGCAGTATTTTTTAAAAAAAATACATTTTGGCCACTAGATGGCGATGACTATAAGATAGCGTGGGGTTGGGATGAGTGAAACCATGGGGTTGATTTACTAAAACTGGAGAGTGCAAAATCTGGTGCAACTCTGCATAGCAACCAATCGGCTTCCAGGTTTTATTGTCAAAGCTTAACCGAAAAGCTAAAGTTAGAAGCTGATTGGCTACCGTGCACAGCAGCACCAGATTTAGCATTCTCCAGTTTTTGTAAATCATCCCCCATGAGTTGAGTGATATTTTTCAATTTTAAATGCTCATTACTGGACAACCACAGTATGGATGGAAGTCAAACATTGTGCTATGCATTTATCAAGGTACATGTGTTTTATATGGCTGATTAATGTTCACAGAGTAATTCTAGGGTGAACTTGCAAACTAAAGCTGCATTTTAACTTGAATATACATGAATGTATTCATTCATGTTTTTTGATTTTTTTAAGCCCAACTCCAGGCTCTAACCCCCCCCCCTCCCCCCGGAAATGGGTGGGGGGAGAGGTGTTTAGTGCCTGGAGTTGGGCTTTAATGAATTTGAAACTATATCTACAGGTTAGCACACAGCTTTAAAATAGAAGTTCTCCTCAGACTTACTCTATGAACATTAAACAGCCATATAACACATGTACCTTGAATAATTACTTGTCCACCGCGCTATAGTGACGGCTACAGCGGCGTCTAGTTATGGAACCCCGTTATATGACGGCTTAACGATATTGTGCCCGCTGCTGGGCGCAGGCGGCGCATTCTGTAATTGTAGTGTCCTTAGGACACTGCTGATCTCAGATTGAGGTAAAGAGCCAATCAGAGGCTGTTTGCCATGTGATCAGCTATGTTTAATCACGGAGGTAAGCAAATGCCTGTTATCGCCACTCTTCCTCATGCTGATAGCACGAAGAGAGGAGAAGAGAGCTGCCTTCTCTAAAAAGGGGCATCTACACTGATAATCAGGGCACTGGTTATCAGTGCTGCCAATCTGTGTGCCCGCCAGTGCCGCCTACCAGTGCCCATCGGTGCCACCTATCAGTGCCGTATAAAATATTTCAGTGGACATTCTTTTCACGAGCTACAGGTGCACCTGCAATCTGACACTCCAGGATGTGTCAGAAAGCATGTTCCCCTCTGCATGCTCCTCTTGCCAACCCTATGTCTGTACAGGCTCCGTAGTGATGTGAGGATTGACTTTGGGACCATAGTGCTCATCAAGAGCCACACTATGACACATGCTTGAAGATGTTCATGTTAAAATCACTTTCTATTGTACATCAAAATCTTACACCTAAAATAACTGTAGGTATACAGCAGTGCTAAAAGTGCATAAGTGAAAACACACAACAAAGACACTACATGTGCTATTGATGCATGCACTGATAACAATGAAAAACACGAAAATAAAAATAAAAGCTGAAAACCAAAACACCAAAGTGTTGACAGTAATAAATTAAGAAAAAAAGTCCATGTGAAAAACGCTGAGTGCCAGAATATGCTAAGGTGCAGTTGAAAAAGAGAACCAACGGTTTTCAGCTCTTCACACCACATATGCGCACGCCACCTCTCCCCCCATCAGATTAAAACTCACTGAATCAATATTTCTCACATTCTCATGTTTGGCAATAAAGCAGTTAACCACAAAGGGTTAATATTCCGCAACGACGATCTCCACCTCTGTAGATATGGATCAAATTGCTCATGTATGCAAAGAAAGAGGAGAGCTCCACTATTAAACACAATTTTATTTAAAAAGTAACTTCAGTCATTTACACTTACAAAGTTTCAACTAAAAGCAAGCATGTATACCACATGTATCAGCGGTTAGACTTGACGCCGATAGGCAGTGTCTCACCCAACGTGAGTCCTGCTGGAATGTCACTTCGGGATCCACGGCCTACGTCACGTGATTCGGTGAGTTTAAATCTGATGGGGAAGAGGCACATGTGGTGTGAAGAGCTAAATACAATTGGAGGACTTTTTCAATTGCACCTTAGCATATTCTGACACTCAGTTTTTTTCATATGGACTTTTTTTTTATTGATTTTTTACTGTCAGCACTTTGGTGGTGTTTTTTTTTTTTTTTTCTTTTTTTTCCACTGTCATCAGTGCATGCATCAATGGCATGCAGTGTCATGTTTGTTGTCTATTTACGTATGCACTTTTAGCGCTGCTGTATACTTGTTTATTTGTGTTAGGTTTAAAGCAGAACTCCGGGATCTTCAAAAATTACCCCATTAGTACACCACCCCCCCCTACACAAAATGGTTATTACATTTGTGAAATTCCTTATTAAGATAAAAGCCTGATTGAATTTTCAGGAAGTCAGCTCTGTAATTCAAACAAATGCTGCATGTATTCTGCTAAGGTGTTAGAACAGTGATTACATCGTCTCGCTCTCGCTCTCGCTCTCTCTCTCGCTCTCGCGCTCGCTCTCGCGCTCGCTCGCTCTCTCTCGCGCTCGCTCTCTCTCTCGCTCTCTCTCTCGCTCTCTCTCTCGCTCTCTCTCTCGCTCTCTCTCTCGCTCTCTCTCGCTCTCTCTCGCTCTCGGGTAGGCAACCTCGGCCCTTCAGCTGTTTTGAAACTACAAGTCCCATGAGACATTGCAAAACCCTAACAATCACAGGCATGACTCCTAGAGGCAGAAGCATACTGGGATTTGTAGTTTCAGCACAGCTGGAAGGCTGAGGTTGCCTGCCCTAAACCATAATGCAATCGACATTTCCCATGAATCTTTGGGATGGGAGTGAATGTGAGAGGTACACTGGGCTTGTACATGTAAATGTGAACTCTCCCACTTCAACATAAATCACACCCCTCATCCTGCAGCCAGCCACGCTACTCCGTAACACACAGGATAGGTAGGTTACAGCCTTATAAATGGAAAGCATGTCTGTTCTCTCCCCTCCAGCCAGAACAGGGGATAAACATATTGCCTTTACTTGCTTTGTGTAATCATTACTGAACTGTAGACCCATCCCATAATATATTATACCCACTGTACTCTGCTGTAATTCAATATTAGAAATATTCCTCCTCCTGCTGCAGCTTTGAGATCTTTCTAACGGCAATCAGTATCCACCAGTGCGGCCTTATCAGTGCTCACCAGTGCAGCATGTCAGTGACCACCATTACAAAGCGTGATCGTTATCAGAAATCAGTCGGATGACACAGCAGGGATCTCTGGCCGTGACGGGTATTGTATGTGAGAACTAAAGATGAGCTCTGGCGTGTTCGCACACTCCACGTGCAGAGCCCGCCAGGAAGTCGGCACGGCGCTGTGCTAATCACAGGCGGTGAGGCATTTCCCGATCTCTGCAGCCGCACATCAGGAAAGTGTCTCGCTGCCTGTGATTAGCGCAGCGCCGTGCTGACTTCCTGGCATGCTCTGCATCTGGGGTGTGCGAACATGCCGGAACTCATCCTTAGTGAGAACACCAATCGCTGTCAGCGGGATGTTACGGTGATCGGTATTTCACATACAATACCTGTCACAGCCAGAGATCCCCGCTGTGTCATCCGATGGATTTCTGATAACGATCCCGCTCTGCGCAGAGATGGCGGTGGAGTGGGGGCGGTGACTGGCAGGGAGCAGAAGAGGAGGAGAGAGAAGGACACCTCCTCCATGGGCTGCACAGACTGAGGGCTGTGAGACCTCTCCGCCCCCTACATTTCTATTTCCTCCCTTTTTGCTCTACAGAACTACTGGTGGAAGTGCCAAGACCGCTGGCTGAGGATACAGAAGGAATAGCAGCCAGCGGTCTTATAAACAGGAAACCACAGGGCTATAACGGTTTTTCAGCAAGATCAGCAGGCTACTACAGAGGAACTACAGAGCTCAGAAGAACATGGATGGCATAGTTGGTGAAGGTAGGATATCAGCAACAAGGACATGGGGAAAAAAGTTTTTCCCCCGAGTCCTGCTTTAAGATTTTGATTTTCATGTATTGAAACTGGCAGCTTTATCTTTTATTATAGGTATTATCACTTTTATTTTATTCTGTGGCGCATTGGGGGATTGGTGGTGTTTTTACACGGGTATAGATCACTTTCCTAAAGACTAACATTAATGTACAAAATTCTAAATGAATTTTCAGTGAAAACACTTTACTCAGCCAGGGTAGCATTGTTCACTATAACAAGTGAAAATACGAATGCGCAAACCAAAATTGATTAAATAGAAATAAAGTGAGCAGCTGCCAACATGAAAGGTGTTCCCACACAGTGCTAATAGAATAATAATAATATATCGGGTGAAGAAACATCATATTTATGTACTGTCATTGTTTGCTTATTTATGTTGTGTTTGGAGATTTACCACATTGTTTACTGAGTAAGCGCTACATATAACATTATTATTATTGTTCACTGATTTCACTTTTTGATTGGCATTACTAATATTACCAATGTCTTTTTTTTTTTTTTTTTTTTTTTTTTTTTTTTTTTAGTAATGATGGTATCCTTAATTGCGTTCCACTCTTGTCATACAATAAAATAAAAACCTCAGTACGGATTGTGATCTTATGTATTTTGTAACCTTTTTTTCTTTATAAATTGCACTGCAGCGGTGTCTGGAGACAAGCCATACCATGTGATTGTTAGAACAGGATGCGTCTGCTATCGGTGGGGATACAGTCACCGGGGTCTGCAAGTTGTACAAGATTTTTTTTTGCCTCTGAATCATTGTAATTTATGCTGTCACAGGTCTGCAGCAAAAGGAGCTGATTGCTATTGAAGCTCTTCAAGTTTGCTGTCTACTTCTGCCACCGGAAAATCGCAGGAAACTGCAGCTGCTAATGAGGATGATGGCGAGGATAAGCCTTAACAGGGATATGCCACCTCTGCATGATAGCGCAGGGAACAGAGCACTGGTATGTTATTAAAGAGACTCTGGATAATTGAACCTCCTTGACTGCTGAGCTCAGCACGACAGGTGCCTGCTCACAAAAGGGACGGTTTTATCTACCTAATAAAAGATTTCCATGCCCATGCTTGCCTTTGTTCCACAGCATGTGTTCTATATATATTTTTTTCCTAATTTTTTTCCTTTTTTGGAGGATTTGGTAGGATTTTCAGGCCATCATGTACATGATTTGCTTGACAGAGAACAATTACAGGTTATAAATGTAGGATTTAAAGACCTACACACAGTTTGTCAGAGAGCCTGTTCTAAGAAAGTATGTGGGCTGCCATTAAAGACCTGATTTCTGAAAATGCTAGTGGCTTGGCTGTCTTTTTGATCTATAGGCTGCTCAATGTTTTGAAGCCAGCTGATCAATGTAACAGCCAGGCAACTAGCACGATGAAAGCAGTTTAGTAGATGTAGCCTTTGGATTTTTTTCAGTACGGGTTTGCTTTAAAAGCAGTGTAGGCTAATTTTGCTTTCTAGCAGCCTTTTCTTTATTAAAAAGTTATTACCGTAATTATCGGCATATAACACGCGCCGGCGTATAACACGCACCCCACGTTTAGGAGGGAATTATAAGGAAAAAAATGTTTTAAGGGGAAAAAAATCTTACATTTAAATGCCCATCAATGCAGCCTTGCACAGCGTCCATCTGCATGCTTGTCCAGTGTCATTTGCAGCCTTGCAGTCAGCAGCCTTGGTGTCATTTGCAGCCTTGGTGTCATTTGCAGCCTTATCAGTGTCCATTTGCAGCTTTGCCAGTGCCGATCTGCAGCTTTGTCTGTGTCCTTTTGCAGCCTTGCCCAGGCTGCAGTTAAACTGCAGTGACATGTCAGTGTCACTGCAATTTGAAAATGGCGCCGCCGGCGCCGAAATACAGAGCCGGTCCCCGGCGGCTCTCGTTCACTTTCGGCCACTTTCGGCTCCATTTGTAGTCCCGCCTGGGATGGGCGTGACTGTAAGCGGAGCTAGCCGAACCTAGCCAAGTACACTCGGCTAGGTTCGGGCGGCGCTCGAGTGAAGCCGAAAGTGCCCGAGAAGAGCCGAGGACTGGCTCTGTGTATTTCGGCGCCGGCGGCGCCATTTTCAAATCGCGATCGCTCAGTCAGCGGGGGATCGCAGGGGATCGGCGTATAGCGCGCACCCGCGATTTTCCCCTGATTTTAAGGGGAAAAAAGTGCGTGTTATACGCCGATAAATACGGTATATACAGTGGGTAAAATATGTATTGAACACGTCACCATTTTTCTAGGTAATATATTTCTAAAGGTGCTATTGACATGACATTTTCACCACATGTTGGTAACAACCCATGCAATCCACACATACAAGGAAACCAAAACAAATGAGTTCAGAAATTAAGTTATATGTAATAAAATGGAATGACACTGGGAAGAAGTATTGAACACACTAACTGAAATTTATTTAATACTTTGTACAAAATCCTTTGTTGGTAAGATGCCTTCAAGACGCCTCCTGTATGGAGAAACTAGTCGTCCATTCTTCCCCACAAACAGTCTTCAAGGTTCTGTGGGCCTCTTCTATGAACTCTGATCTTTAGTTCTTTTCATAAATTTTCTTACTGGATTCAAGTCAGGTGATTGGCTGGGTCATTCTAGCAGCTTTATTTTCTTTCTTTGAAACCAATTAAAAGTTTCCTTGGCTTTGTGTTTGGGATCATTGTCTTGCTGAAATGTCCACCCTTTTTTCATCTTCATCATCTTCATCATCCTGGTAGATGATGGCAGATTTTTATCAAGAATATCTTAGTACATTTTTCTATTCATCCTTTCTTCAATGATGTGAAGTTTGCCACTACCCTATGCTGAAAAATAGCCCCACACCATGATTTTTCCCACCTCTAAACTTCAATGTTGGTATGGGGGGTGTTTTTGAGGTTATGTGCAGTGCCATTTGGCCTCCAAACATGGTGTATATTATGGAATCCAATGAGTTCAATTTTTATCTCATCTGACCAGACTATATTCCCCCAGTATTTCACAGGCTTGTCTAAATGTTGTGCAGCAAACTATAAACAAGCTTCAACATGCTTTTTCTTCAGCAATGAAGTCTTGCATGGTGAGCATGCATGCAGGCCATGGCGGTTGAGTGCATTACTTATTATTTTCCTTTGAAACAATTGTACCTGCTAATTTCAGATCTTTCTGAAGCTTTCTTGGACAACTCTACTGATAATTCTTTTCACTCCTCTCTCAGAAATCTTGTGCGGAGCACCTGGTTGTGGCTGGTTTATAGTCAAATGATATTTCCGCTTATGGCCCCAACAGTGCTCACTGGAACATTCAGAAGTTTAGAAATCCTTCTGTAACCAATGCCACCAGTATGATTTGCAACAATAAGGTTGCGAATGTCTTGAGAGAGCTCTTTGCTTTTACCCATCATGAGATATTTCTTGTATGACATCTTGGTAATGAGACACCTTTTTTGTAGGCCATCAGTTGAGACTGAACCAGCTGATATTAATTTGCTCTGACAAGGGGCGGGATTGCTTTCTTATTACTGATTTCAGCTGTTCTCTTGGCTTTCCATGCCTTTTTGCACCTTCCTTTCCTTTGTTGATGTGACCTTTTCCCGGAGTCATTCCATTTTATTGCACAGAACTTAATTTCTGAACTTATTTGTTTTTGGTTTCTTTGTATGTATGGATTGCATGGGTTGTTACCGATATGTGGTGAAAATGTAATGTCAATAGCACCTTTACAAATCTGTTTTCCTAGAAAAATAGAGCCGTGTTCAGTACTTATTTTATCTGCTTTAGGTTTAGCCTTAAAGTGGGAGTAAACTCCCATGCATGAATGTTACCTATAGGTAAGCCTATAATAAGGCTTACCTATAGGTACTGTAAATATCTTGTAAATGTGTGCCGTTTAGGAGATATTTACTGTACGTGCAGTCGGTGACATCACTGGCGCATTTGCGCTGAAGGAACGGCCACTCAGAGGGCAGTTTCAATGTGTCTCTTAATTTAGAGGTTAAGTTTTGATTTTACAGAGTCATGGCCATTAGTAAAGGACCGTGAACTCCAACATATGGATCTCCTTTTGGTAGTACAGTGCATCCAGAAAGTATTCACAGCACTTCACTTTTTCCACATTTTGTTATGTTACAGACTTATTCCAGAATGGATTAAATTCATTATTTTCCTCAAAATTCTAGAAACCATACCCCATAATGTCAACGTGAAAGAAGTTTGTTTAAAATCTTTGCAAATTTTTTAAAAATAAAAAATTGAAAACAATCCCAAGTACATAGGTTTTCACAGCCTTTACCATGACGCTTAAAATTGAGCTCAGGTGCATCCTGTTTCCACTGATCATGCTTGAGATGTTTTTCCAACTTGATTTGAGTCCACCCGTGGTAAATACAGTTGATTGGACATGATCTGGAAAGGGACACACCTGTCTGTATAGGGTCCCAAAGTTAACGCTGCATGTCCGAGCACAAATCAAGCCATGAAGTTCAAGGAATTGTCTGTAGACCTCCGACAGGATTGTATTAAAGGGGTTGTAAACCCTCGGTTTTTTTTTTTTTTGGTTTTTTTTAAATCAAATATGACAAACCTATCATACTTCCCTCCACTGTGTAGTTCGTTTTACACAGAGTGGCCCTGGTCTCCTCTTCTGGGGGTCCCCTTGCGGCGCTGGTAGCTCCTCCAACATCGAGTGCCCTTGTCGGAGAAGGCTCTCCTAAGGTGGACAACTCGTGTGGGCGCTCTTCCAACTCCTGCTTCTGTGTCCATTCACACAGAATGCCGGACTCGGCCCCGGCGCCCGCATCATTGGATTTGATTGACAGCAGTGGGAGCCAATGCCTGCGCTTCTATCAATCTATCCAATCAAGAGTCGAGACAATGGGCAGAGAGGTAGAGCCTGTCTCCGCTGTGGGAACGAACAGGCTCAGGTGAGTAAAACGGGGGGCTGGTCAGTGTCAGAAGTTTTTTCACCTTAATGTATTCTATGACGAGGGTGGCCTCCATCATCCGTAAATGGAAGAAGTTTGGAACCACCAGGACTCCTTATTTTGGAATAAGGCTGTAACAAAATGTGGAAAAAGTGAAGCGCTGTGAATACTTTCCGGATGCACTGTGTATATAAATGGCTGGCAGAGAGGCTTGAATTTATATCTTATAAATTCTTTGTTAAAGTTATTGAAGGCTCTTATAATATTCTGTTGGCCTCCTGAATTTTACATATGTTTTTTTCTTTGACAATGGATTTTCATTTCAGCCACTGGTATGAAGAGGGGGAAAAAGAGCAGCAATATTTTTCTTGGCATCAATTCTCTTTTTATTTCATGTATCCAGTTCTTGCATCCCTACAAAGAACAGGAGCCATAACCCCTTGCAGTCAATTAGAATTCCCCTTTTTCTGATCTGATTGAAGTATATTGGTTTCTGCACTTTTTTCATTGCTCTGTGAACCACATTACATTCATTTGATTTGATTTTTATTATTATTTTATTTGATTTAAAAAATTAAAAATAATAATTGTCTGATTGGGGGGGGGGTCTCCTATGTATCTGCAGTGTATTGTGGTCTAACTCCCTGTCATGTTCTGTTCTTAGATGGTTCAGACTTTTTCTCGCTGTATCCTTCGTTCCAAAGAGGAGGTGGACCTGGGTGAACTTCTGTCCACAAAACTGGTGACTTTCATGATGGACAATTGTCAGAATATACTGAATGTTCCAGCATCACTGAAAAACTCTTTGGAGGATTATATTGCACACCAGAGAAGAGTCCAGGTACTTGTTTGTTGTGTAATAGATTAAAGTTCTCAGTTTGCACAGGTTCAGTGATTCAGTAAAGTCTCTAAATGAGCAATTGTCTGTTATTTATATGGTGGGTGTTCTCACATATCTGAGCTAACCAAGGCCTCATCCTTAGTTTTTGGTTCTGACATAAAAAAAAAAAAAAAAAAGAAGGGCCATGTTTCACTCTGGCAGCAACAGGATTGTTAAGGGACCCCTAATCTAATTTTGAGGGTATCGCTCCCTCACTGGTGAGATGTCACTCTGAGGTTGCATCACTGCTAGTAAGGCTGAGTGTAGCGCAGCAACAGCTGCTGCAGCACGTTTCATTTATTTTTTTTTTTTTTGTGGCACGTTTTTTTGGAGCGGCAGTATTCATTTGAATGGGCCTCCCTCTGCTCCAAAGAAGCTGCTGTACCAAATCTTGGCACAGAGCCGCCAGGAGTGTTTGGCGTTGCAATTTTTGCCGCAATTGTGGCGCTTATTGTCGCTTGACAATCATGGCAAAATCACACTGCGTTTGGGGTGCCAATAGGAATTAATGGCATCGCAAAAGCGGCCTGTGTTTTGCCGCGATTCTGGAATTGCAGGCAGAATCGCGCCGATTCTGTCCATGCTTCAAATCGCCCAGTTGTGAATGGATATAAAATAAGGGGGTAACTAATGCGCAAAACCACAATATAGATATGAATGGAAAGAAGCTCCCAACATAAATAAGTGATCTCGCACAACTCAAAATTGAATAGTAAATTAATTGATATGTGGCGCTAACTAACCTGTGTAAAATAAAAATGGGTAGCGCTAACTAACCTGTGAAGCAATATAGTAATCCGATTTAATAAATATCAAGAACCGATCAATAGATAATAATAATAAACAGCTAAATTAAATAACAATAAAAAAAAAAAAGTGCAATGGTGGATAAATACAAATAATCAATCTTCAAAAGTGCAATAATCAATAATCCTGCTAAGTGAATAAATATTCAAAAGTGCAATATTAAGTGCAAAATAAAGTGTAATAATACGTGACTAACTAAGTAAATACATCCAGTGAATGTCCAAAAAAAAAATCCAATATTGTGCAATAAATAGGTGAGCAAAAAAATCCAGTGAACCATGTACTAGAACTCCCAGCAACAGGGGTCAGATCTTATTACGACAGTTCATATACAAAAAAAGTGCAAAACGATCGATGTGCAAAAAATATTAAATTATGTCTGTTCCATCCAAACACAATCCAGAGTGCGCCAACTGTTTCCCCCAGCCTCTCACCTCTAGCAGCGGCCCCCAATGGGCCAAGTCGAACTTGAATCAGCAATGGATGCAAATTTCCTCAGTCGATCGACCTCCAGTAGTCGCCACAATGGGACACACGTTATCCGGCAGGCGGCTTCGATCTCCAGAGCTCAGCAGATGCAGTGAGGGTATATGATAAGAGAGAAGGATGGCTCCATTGTGTAGTATTTAAAAAATGTATTTACTCCAGCACAAGTAGCAACTTACATTTAAAAAAAACGAATGACGGCGATCTGAACGGGTACTTCCGGTTTCGGCCGTGACTGGAAGTGACGACACCTGGCTCCTCCCAGACACGTTGCGTCACAGCTCATGTGACTTTATCAAAGGGTCAAGGAGTCAGGTGTGTAGCAACAGCGAATACAATCAATGACATATCTTCAGTTAATTCAATAAGCAATAAAAAGCTCATAAACAACTAAGTAGAATATTCGCTAGGAGTTAAAAATGAATATAAAAATTGAAAAAACTTGCTAAAAATTCTGACAAAATGATTTTCTAATCAGTCACATAGTAAATTCATACAGCACATTACAAGCGCCATCTGGTGGTTGGATATATGGATATATATATATATACACAGAGAATCTTCCAAAACTCACTGATGACATCTAGTGGGAATGTGATAACTGACATTTCTAAAATAAAATTCCTTAAAGTGGAGTTCCACCCACTTTTACAACTCTTCAGCATCCCTCACTAAACTGTGCACTGTAAACGAATTGGATATTTTTACATTTTTTTTCTCAGCACTTACTGTATATCTGCTGTATTCATTTTTCACTTCCTCCTCCCTGGCCGCGGCCCATCGCATAATTTCCTGTTTGCAATGCCTTCTGGGAATGGGCGGCAACTTCCTCTGAAACTGCCGTTGCTATGGAAACCTGACCTGAAACCTATTACACTGCTTGTGCTGCACTGAGCATGTGCGAGATCTGCAAGGATGAGATCCAGGAAGAAATACAGTCTGGCTTCAGATGCCCAGACTTAAGATGGCTACGGCCTGCTGTAAGTTTATAAAATAACAAACTACTCCTATAAATTAACAAAACAGACCTTAGTTTACAGACCTAACTTTACTAGAATACATTAAGCTTGTGTATTATGGGGGTATTTTTATTTAAAAAGTATAATTTCGGCCGGAACACCACTTTAAGGCGTCATCCAATGACCAGTAATATAAACAGCAATAATAAAAGGCTGGTCTAACTGGTGACAACTGATAAAATATGAGTATAACAGCTCAATAGCTCAGGGCAAAAACTCTCTGACGCCATCTAATGGTAGAATAACGAATTCCACCTAAGGGCAATAATGACAATAAGTTATATATACCATATTAAAAAAAAAAAAAAAAAAAGAAAATATAATATATAATAAAAACAGGAAAATAAAGATGTAAGAATGAATAATATTATTCATTTTTTTTTTTTTTGGACATTCACTGGATGTATTTACTTTAGTTGTGTCACGTATTATTACACTTTATTTTGTACTTAATATTGCACTTTTGAAGATTTATTCACTTAGCAGGATTATTGACTATTTTTATTTTACACAGGTTAGTTAGCGCCACATATCAATTAATTTACTAGTTGTGAATGGAGCCTTAGTGTTCCAGGATAGCATGGAAGCGCAACATTTTACATTAAGTGGTTGCTGCACCTCCGTGATTCTGCCATCAGCGTAAAGTGGAACTTCAGTCATTTTTTTCATCTTTCCATCTATTAAATCTTCTGCCCTTGTTGTTTTAACTTTAGATAGTAAAACCATTTTTTTTCTGCCAGTAAATACCTTATACAGTCCACTTCCTGTTTCTTGTCTGGTCATTAGCCTAGGCTTATGACATCATGCACAGCTCTCTTACTCTTGTGAGAGTTTGCCAGGAGGGGGGGGGGTGAGTCATAAGAGGGCCAATGAGAGCAGCAGAGCTGGAGGTGTGCCTCTGTGTAAATACAGGAAGTGAACAGGCAGCAGCTTCAGCTGCCCACAGTTAAAATTGATGCAGCCAGACTCAGTGGAGGGAGATTTTTGCAGCATATTTGGCAAGTACAGAATCACAGTATATATAAAATAATATGCAAAGTGGTTGAAGGGAAGCTTGAGAATGGCAAAGATGTTTTTATTACAAATTATGTAAGCAGACTGCAGTTCCTGTTTAAGAGAAGTTGCAGCTTCTGTGGTTGGGGTAACTTTTCACTGCACTCATGTTGGTTAGTAAGAGCTATTATGTTTTTTATAATCTGTATTTATTGAAACTTAATAATACACTAAAACATAATAAGACTACTTTATTTAGAGAACAAACACAACAGGATTATTGATATGATACTGGGACCATCTCTCTCTAAGGACCCATGTACACCATTGTGGTGTGTTTGGTGCACATGTGTTGCCTTAGGGCAGCCCATTCATTTAAAGGGGTTGTAAACTACCACCTTGTAAAACAACCAATTCAGTTTAAAATTGAAATAAAATTAGTGTATTTTAAAAACCTTTTTAAACCCCCGCCCCCCCCCCCCCCCTTTTTATAAGTGATCACACTTATGAAAATTTCATATGAATAATAACATCATTAGATAATAAAGTCCATTCCGAAATTATTCACAGGTTATACTGGTGATACAACTCGTGTTCTCGTGTTCCCCCAGGTGCTCCCCCTGTGTATACGCTCACCTTAATTGTGAGGTCACACGCTCTATGGTGAGCGTACACACATAATGGGGAGCACCTGAGAGAACACGAGTTGTATCACCAGCACAAGCTGTGAATATTTTCGGAATGGACTTTATTATCTAATGATGTTATTATTCATATGAAATTTTCATATCTGTTTGCACGTAGCACTTTTTGTCACCGGATCACTTCATTTTTTTCACATGTATTTGGATCACTATATTTGATATATGGAGTTTTTGTTCCTATATTGTATGACATTTTTGGAGTTTGCAGGATAACACTTTATTTGTTCATTTATTAACACTAAGGCACTTTATATATTCTAGTATATATTTGGATTATAAGGTTTATGGTAAAAATATTATTTTCCACGCAATATGCAATAAGGCACTCATGCTAACATCCAGATAGCGCAGCATTTCCTTTAGAAGACTGTCAGGAATACCAGGGATTTCACACAAAGGAAGCAATACATACAGAACAGAATTCTTTTTCATACAAGTACATGGTACAGCAGGCACATATTAGGAATATGAAATGCTGGGGTAACAAACACTTTAAATGGGCTGTCTAATACATTAAAACTAATCAAAAAAGTTGCATGGACTACTTCTGACACAACCTCTGACGAGGTGCATTGGTGTGCCTTTGAAAATAGACGTCATTGCACAAGCAAATGTAGCATGTTTTGCCACATGCAATAGTCTGAATAAGCCCTAAAAGTGTAGCATGTGCAATTTGTTTCTCCCTTTTTTGTGTGTAGAGAGAGAGAGGGATAGTGAGGCGCTGGCGTGTTTGCAGATGATGTACAGCATGGGTGCTCAACCTGTGGCCCTCCGGCTGTTGCGTAGCCAAAAGTTCCATCGTGCCTCTGGCTTTGGGAGTCATTCTTGTAACGGTCAGTCTTGCAATGCCTCATGTGACTTGTAGTTCCGCAACAGCTGGCAGGCCACTGGCTGAGCACCCATGGTGTACAGTATTTGTCTTACCTAGGTTTCTTACCCATACATGGCAAGGGGCTTCAGGGTTTATAGCCAATGTAGAGAAAGAAAACATTTTTTGTTCTCAGAATCTGGAGGTCTGTTTTGGCTCTTGGAGCCAGAAGAATTTAGAGTTTTGGGTGCTATAAAGCCTCCATTCCTAGGTCCATATCATGCCTTGTAGGGCTCTCCCTCTGCTGTGGGAGCCTGCTGCTGGGTAAAAAGACGAAGTGCTGTCAGAACACTAAAAAGGACCTGTCCCCCTTTAAGAAATTTACATTTGTGTTTATACAGTTGTATGCAACAAAACCTGTTTTATTTCCTGAGATGTTAGTGTTACTAAACCCACAACAGTAAAATTGGTCTGTATATGCAGTAAAGTGTGCTTGATATACTCTGTGGAACCTAAGGGATTAATCCTCTGCATTGTGTAAAAGGCTGTTTGATCCTGTATGCGCAGATCCTCCTCCTCCTCCACTGACTCCAGAACATGTCCAGATAATATAGAGCCTTTGGAGTCAGGCTGTACATGCTCAGTTTGGTGTGTATTGCTAGAGAGTTTGTTCTTTTCTTGGGAGAGGGCATGTGAGTGCATGGACCAATCGGCACTGTCCAGACAGAGGGTCAGGGGTCCTGGATCCTTAGGACAGCTCAGTGCAGTATGAAAAGTCCTCCTACAAGCTTTACCCAGCTTAAAGTCACAAGACTGCTGTATATTGCTGATGAGAGAAGTTATTTATCCCTTTTATATTTACTAAAATAATTGCATTTCCATGTTCTGTGTACTGTGGGAGACCAGATATAGTGAATGCAGGGTCCTGGGTTTAGTAACACTTTAAGAACTTCTTTTTTTTTTTTTTTTTTTTGCGTTGACTATGTGCTGGGAGTTTTATTTCACTTTTATATATTGCCCTAGTATTTGCATTTGCAGCGCCAAAGTAAAAACCTGAATAGTGAAATCAAAATGACCAATAAATTAAACCACCATGTGGTATATCAAAACAATAGTGACATAGTGGCTAAAATAGTGCATACACAATAATATCAACTGTCAAGGAAATCTTTGCAAATAAAGTTCAGCAACATGTGCAAGAAGAGCCAATTCTCCACCATTCGATCTTAATTGGCTGTACATATTCCAGTGTATGGGCGCACACCATCACCCATTAGAATGGACATTCACCAGACACCAATGCTAGGGTAGATGTAGCCAGCATAATCAACAAAGTTGAGAATGACACTCTCAGTCTCATTATTGTGTGTGTGTGTGCATTATTTTTTTTTGATTCGCATGGTGGTTTAATTTGTCATTTTGATTTCACTATTAAAGGTTTTTTCTTTGACGGTGCAAATATTACCAGCCTAATAATACCATAGCGTGGACTTGCTTATTCACATTGTATATTGCCCTGCTCATGTACACATTTCCACGTTTTGCTAGTTCTAAATTAATCTGAACAGCCATTGTTACTTTGTTGAATTTGGTGCGGACAGTTGTTGGGAATCTTCAGCTGTCTTTTGCACTGTTGGGCTTCTGGTATGTTGCTCTACTTGTGTACAGAGGACCACATCAAGTAAACCTACATGCCATTCATGCATTGCTATGTACATATCCTATAGATGGAACCTCAGATCATTTAGAGTAGAGCGTGACCTCGCAATGTGGTTTTACATTTGTTTGCAAATATGGGCAGCACAGTGATTAGTGCTTCCACCTAGCAGCACTAGGGTCGTCGGTTCGAATCACAACCATGGCACTACCTGCTTGGAGTTTTCCTGTCCTCCCTGTGCCTGCATGGGCATGTTTCCTCCGGGTACTCAATTTCCCTCCCACACTCCAAACACATGCTGGTAGGTTAATTGGCTCCTGTCTAAACTATATGTGTATGTATGAATGTGAGTTAGTGCTCTATTAGTACTTGTAATAAATAAAATAAATAATTTTTGAGTTGATCATTGAGTACCTTGGCGCAAAATGCTCTTGGTCTCCCTCTTTTGTGTGCACGAAACTGATTAATACATAATCAGAATGGACTATCATAGTAAGGGAAAAGCAAACATTATAGCTCTTCGATTTTTCTTTAGATCAAGTATCCAGGAGCAGATATGGACTCCACTCTACACCCCATCTTTGAAAAGCCCCAACCAGCAAAGCTTCAGTATGAATATGAGAAGATGAGTAAGCCTCAAGATCCAACACAGGTCATGTTGGAGGATATTATTAATAACACCCAAATTTCCTCCAAGGAGAAGAAGAAGAAGCTGAAACAGGTAAAAAAATCATTGGTTCTGTATTTCTTGTATAGTAATTGGGGTATGCTGGCAACTATCAAAACCTTTGAAATGGCTGGAGATTTAAAAAAAGTGATTAGTGCCTTCAAAGCAAATTTGTGGTGATCTTTAACAGCAGCAGTTAAATTCAGGCACATATAGGGTGCCTGTGAGTAGGGATGAGCTTGCGAGTGTTTTGGATCCTAATCCGAACAGGTATGAGTCCCCCAGAAAGCTGTTACCTGTACTGGGCTGGTCATCTGCAGTCGTCGGGTTCCCCACTGCATGTATTCGCGCCCTTAATATACATGTGGCTGTGGGGCATGGGATGACCTGGCATCAGATGATTGGCCCTGGACAGGTGACCACTTACTGGTGGGCTCGCTCACATGGGTTTGGACTAGGATCCAAGCATGCCTGAGTACATCCCTACCTGTGAGTGTCTTTTAGGAAATTGTTTCAGGAGCCATGAAACATGGGGCAGTCAAGTATACAAACACAGACTTCAGGAACAGATGTGCCTCAACACTGAGTGTCCAATATGTGAGTCCTGGACAATAATTCAGTTATATGCCTTTTTAGTTGATATGTTTTTAAAGCAGAGCTCCACCCAAAAGGGGAAGTCCTGCTTTAAGCACTCCTCCCCCCTCTCCTGCCACATTTGACATGTAATTTTTTTTGGGGGGAGCGGGTACCGAGTTTTGCCTAATCAATCACAGCAGAAGTTCTCCTCTCCCTCCTTGCAATGTTCTGGGACACGTCACAGGTCCCAGAAGATTGCCAGACTATTCAGCAAGTGCAGCGCGATTTACTCATATGCAGTGCGCACCCGGCTGAGAAGCCGCAGGCTATCAGGCGGGTGCCCTCAGTTGAAATGGGAGAGGAGAGAGAGAGAGAAGCGATGGTTTGGGTGACCACATCGCTGGATTCTGAGACAGATTAGTGTGCATTTATTAAAAGTCAACCGTTACATTGTAGCTGCTGACTTTTAATAAACACACAAAAGACTGGAGTTACGCTTTAAGTGTACAAATGGTGAGTTTCGTTCAGACGAATTTTGATCAGTCGATTGATCGACTTCTTTTAAAGGGACATCCTGGAAAAGCTTTCTCGAATAGCGCCTAAAGTCTTTTAGGTTGCCAGTACTTTGGTTCGTAGAGTCCTGTATCTAGCTCCACTTTCCTATGAGGAACATTTCCTGTTTCATCACCAGGATAAGATGGTGCTTTTTGTTTTTTCTTGTTCAAACCTTTTATTAGAGAATGTAGAGAAGAACAAGTGGTACATAATACTGGGACAAAGAAGGAAAGTCCCCCCCCCCCCCCCCCCATCTAAAGATGTATAGATTAGGGGACAGTCGGACAGATTGGGGTAGGGAGTTCCAAAGTATGGGAGAAGCTCTGGAGAAATCCTGGAGGTGAGCATGGGAGGAGGTGACAAGGGAGCTAGAGAGTAGGAGGTCTTGGGAGGACCGAAGAGAGTGGCTTGGTTGGTATTTTGGGACTAGGTTAATGATGTAGCCCGGGGCAGAGTTATGGATGGCTTTGTAAATTATTGTTAGTACTTTGAATGTTATTCGTTGGGTGAGTGGAAGCCAGTGGGGGGATTGGCAGAGAGGGGAGGAGGACAGTAAACGGTTGTTATGGTGGATGAGTCTTGCAGCGGCATTCATTATGGACTGAAGGGGGGCTAGTCTATGTAAAGGTAATCCAATGAGGAGGGAGTTGCGGAAGTCGAGGCGAGAGATGACCAGGGAGTGAGTTAGAAGCTTTGTGGAGCCATTAGTTAAAAAGGGCGTATTCTGGAAATGTTGTGGAGGCTAAGGCAGTTTTATTTGGACAGGGATTGGATGTGGGCCTAAAAGGACAGTTCAGAGTCTAAGGTTACCCCTAGCACCCTGGCATGTGGGGACGGACTGATAGATGTGCCATTGATCTTGGCAGAGAAGTCGGGGGAAGGGGCATGAAATATTAAGAGCTCTGTTTTACCTAGATTCAGTTTGAGGAAGTAGTTTGACACCCAGGCTGAGATGTCTGTTAGTAAATCAGTGATGCGTGAGGAGACTGATGGGGTGAGCTGTTGGGCAGACAGATACATTTGGGTGTCATCAGCATATAAATGGTAGTGGAAGCCATGGGAGGCTATCAGCTGACCCAGGGAGGATGTGTAGATCCAAAATAATAGAAGTCCAAGGACAGAACCTTGGAGGACTCCAACGGTAAGAGGAGGAAGTGGAGTTGTAAGTGGCACTGAAGGTGCGATGAGACGAGAGAGGTAAAATTTCGTACCAACGGAGAGCGCAGCCATGGAGACCAAGCAAATTGAGTTTTTGAGGAGGGGTGGTCAGCTGTATCAAAGGCAGCGGAAAGGTGTAATGCCGCGTACACACGACCGGACTTTACGGCATACTTGGTTCGGCGGACCGGAGTCCGTCTGACAATTCGATCGTGTGTGGGCTCCAGCGGACTTTTTTTTTTTTTTTTTTTTTTTTTTTTTCCCAAAAGTTTGACGGACCTAGAAATGAAACCTGTTTCAAATCTTTTCGACGGATTTGAGTCCGGTTGAAAAGTCGGCTTGTCTGTATGCTAGTCCGACGGACAAAAAACGACGCTAGGGCAGCTATTGGCTACTGGCTATAAACTTCCTTGTTCAAGTCCGGTCGTACGTCATCGCGTACGAATCCATCAGACTTTGATCATGTGTAGGCAAGTCTGTTCATTCGGAAAGTCCGTCGTAAAGTCAGTCAAAGTCCACAGGACAAAGTCTGCCGTAAAGTCCGCTCGTGTGTACGCGGCATTAAAGTATGGAATGACGACCATTGGTTTTGGCTGTTAGTAAGTCGTTTATGAGTTTTAGGAGGGCAGTTTCTGTGGAGTGCTGTGGGCGAAATCCAGACTGAAGGGGATCAAGAAGGTTGTTCTCAAGGAGGTGGTCACTCAGTCGGTTGTAGACTAAACGTTCAAGGAATTTGGAGGCAAAAGGGAGTAAAGAGATGAGTCTTATGCCGCGTACACACGGTCGTACTTTTCGTCTACAAAAGTCCAACGGACGCTGACGGACTAAAGCTGGCTGGTAATCCGATCGTGTGTGGGCTTCTCCGGACTTTCAACGTACTTTTTTAGCCTCAAATCCGACGTACTTTAGATTTGAAACATGCTTCAAATCTTTACTTCGTAACTACGACGGACCCCGAAATCCGCTCGTCTGTGTGCTAGTCCGACGGACAAAAAGCCACGCTAGGGCACCTATTGGCTACTGGCTATGAACTTCCTTATTTTAGTCCGGTGTACGTCATCACGTACGAATCCGTCGGACTTTTGTGTGGTCGTGTGTAGGCAAGTCCGTTCGTTAGAAAGTATGCCGCAAGTCCGCCGCAAGTCCGCCGGAAGTCTGTCGGACAGGCTGTCTGACTTTTGTAGACGAAAAGTCCGACCGTGTGTACGCGGCATTAGGTTGTTAAGATTGGTGGAGTCTAGTGAGGCCTTTTTTGGTATGGGAGTGACTAGCGCATGTTTTAGAGGGTTGGGGAAGATGCCCATAGAGAGTGAGAGGTTGAAGATATGAGTTAGAGTGTAGGATAGAGCCAGATGGTGACCGTATTATTTGAGAAGGAACAGGGTCCAGGGGGCAGGAGGTTAGGTGGGTGTTAGAAAAAAGTTTAGTGACTTCCTTTTTATAGTAGCTGGGTTAAAAGAGGGAAGTATTAATTGTGCAGGAGGACAAGGAGTGTAAAGTGAGGGCGATATCTGTAGTGGAGATCTTGAGATAAATTCTCCTGGGCAGTGAGTAATTTAGTGGGTGGAGGTAGTGGAGGACGAAGTAGAGTGGTAAGGGTAGAAAAGAGTTGACAGGGACTGCGTGAAAGGGTGTTAATGAGAGTGCTAATGTAGGTCTGTTTGGCAGTGGGGAGGCAGGAATGGTAGTTTTGGAGGGTAGATTTATATTGGCTGAAATCTTGCGACTTAGTCTTATGCCACAGACTCTCAAGACCGCGGCTACGTTTTTTGAGGCTTCTGGTATTGTCTGTCTGCCAGGGTGTATCAATCGGGGCCTGATTCTGTGTGTAGTGAGGGGGGCGAAGGTATCTAGGGTGGATGATAGTGAACTAGACAGAAGTGGCCAAGATGGGGCAGGACAAGGATGAGATTTTGTCGTAGAAACAGTCTGTAGCAGAAAAAAAAAATAGAAGGGTTAAGATGGTGAAGGAAGGAGGAAGATAAAGAGAGGGTGAAACGAATAAGGTGGTGATCAGAGAGAGGAACAGGAATATTGGAGAGATTGTGCGGAGTGGATAGGTAGGAAAATATGAGGTCAAGGCAGTTGCCAACAGAGTGAGTAAAAGCGTGTGTCTATTTTTTAAGGTCAAAAGAGGAGGTTAAGCTCAGCAGCTTAGAAGTAGCGGGAGTGTTAATCTTAACAGGGGTGTTGAAGACACCAAGAATAATTGTTGGAATTTCAGAAGATAGAAAGTAGGGTAACCAGGCAGAGAAGTGGTCAAGGAAGCTTGATACAGGTCCAGGGGGCCGATGGATCACGGCAATTCTCAATGAAACTGGAGAAAATAGACGAATACAGTGAGCTATATTGATTTATCAGCTCATTTTTTAGGTGTTGGGTATTAAGGGCAAGGTTCCTCCTTTCCTGGTCAAGGCCCATTCCACCAGGAGTACCAGTGCTTCCTGAGTAATTCAGCATCAAGCTTCTGTTCCCAGGTTTTCTGTTCATGTGTTTTACCACTCATTCATGTGTGTGCCTCTTTGTATGCAAAATTTGGGCAAAAGGCGACTGTTTGGCTTCAACTCATTAATGATGTTTCTCTCCATTCTGTTTTGCATTTTTTGGCGCTTTTGCTGTTTACTTACCTCCTTTTCAGTGCTTTGGGACATCCAAAGTAGTCATGAATACGAAGATGCCCGTGTCCTGTGATCTAAGATTAAGACATTTGGATTTTTGTGGAGGAAAAATTGCAGCTCAAAAGCTCCAGACCTGTTGAAGACACCCGCCCTATACGATCTTGCAGGTGCTGGCTCTGTTCAAATTAGGAAGGAAGGAAAAATCGCGTTTCACATCACAAACAGATGCTTAGTCATAGCATATGACTAAGCATATGCTTAGTCATATGCTATGACTAAGCATCTGTTTGTGATGTGAAACGCGTTAGCTGTTCTTCCCCATCTTCTATGCCGAAGATATTACTGTTTTTGGATTTTAATCTTTCAATAATGATGCCTTCAGCGGTGTGCGGCTGTCCAGGATTTTTCCTTCCTTCCACATTTGGATTTTTGGTTTATCTGTAAAATCCTTTTCCAGGCGTATATCACAGGACACGGGGATCCCTCCTCTCTTTTTCTATCTTCCTCATTGCTTGACACATTACTAAAGCCTGGTAAACACTAGTTATTTTTTTTTTGCGTTCAATGAAAAAAAAACTGGCCGCTCCGGTTGGAGCTGCTGTACTAACGATCCAACGTTGGTGCAGTGATCTCCCCAGCTGTTATGTGTTCTGACGAGGATGGCACCACCGCCAGAACACTCCAGTCAGTGCTCTCATCCCATTGGCTGAAGGCGCTGGTCAGGAGCTGGTTGGCTGCTAGTTTTCCAGGATGCTCGTTCGATCAAAGCCGGCTTCTGTCAGACTGGCTGCCATACACATGGGCCGAATGTTGGCCTGTTTTTATTGAACCAGCCGATGTCGCTCGACATTCAGCCCGTGTGTACTAGGCTTTTGGCTTAGCTGAGTAGGGGAGTAGGGAGGGGTTATGTCTGGTGAGGAAATTTGCATTTTTTTTTGGCCAGTGTATATTCACCTGAAGGTGGCAGCATAACCCAAGTAGTCATGAATAAAGAGATGCCCTGTGATGTACTCCAAGAAAATGATTTTACAGGTAAGCCAAAAATCCTAAATGTGTGTTATTTTTATAGGACAAATTATAGAATAAATGTGCTTTAATTAACAGTAAAACTACTTAAAGAGGAGTTCCCATTTTTAAAAAATACTGCAGCTGCTGACTTTTAATAATCGGACAATTACCTGTCCCACGGTCAAGCGATGCGGGGGATGGAAGACTCGCTCATCTCCCACCTCTGTACGGCGGTGCCGCCATTGCAATTGTGGGCGTCCGCCTGTGGCTTCACAGCCGGGCACCCACTGCGTATGCGTGAGTGGCGCTGCGCGCCGTGATTGGCCGCTCAGTCACCTGGGACCTGTAATGTGTCCCAGATGATTGATAAGAGGGAGCGGGCAGAGCTGAGCCCTTCCTGCGCCGAGGGGAAGTGATGTCACCAGCCCAGGCACTGAAGGAGACAGACTACGAGGGACCCCCTAGCAACGGCCATTAAGAGGTGAGTAAAAAAAAAAAATTTTTCCCAAATGTTTTTTTTGGCACATTAATGCATTTTTTTTTTTTTTTGGGTGAACCCCATTTTAACCACTTCCGGAAAGCCCGCCATCGTTATACGTCGGCTGTTTGAAGAGGTATGTCGTTGTTATGGCAGCAGCTAGCTGCCATAACCCCGGTATCCTCTTCTTCAGCGGCGGTCTGCTTTCAGATAAAAGTGGTCTCCTGTGGCGGATTCGCCGTGACTTTTATTGGCAGTGGGTGAGGGGGCTCCCGCCGCGCTCTGGTGCCCTCTGCCACTTACCGGAGCCTCCGGCAGCAGCGGAGGCGATCGCGTCCTTCCCTGTTAGGTATGGAGATGAGTGCGGGGAAGATGGCCCCCACCCGTCCCCATACCATTGTAGGGCGGAAGCTACGTCACTTCCGCCCATAGCTCTTAAAGCAACATTTATTTATTTTTTTAATTATTATTGCATTTTAGTGTAAATATGAGATCTGACGTCTGTTTGACCCCAAATCTCATATTTAAGAGGTCCTGTCATGCTTTTTTTTTCTATTACAAGGAATGTTTACATTCCTTGTAATAGGAATAAAAGTGACACAATTTTTTTTTTTTTTTTTTTAAATAAAAGGTAAAATAATAATAGAAAACATTTTTTAAAAGTGCCCCGTCCCGCCGAGCTTGCGTGCAGAAGCGAATGCATACGTGAGTAGCGCCCGCATATGAAAACGGTGTTCAAACCACACATGTGAGATATCACTTCGATCGTTAGCGTGAAAGCAATAATTCTAGCCCTAGACCTCCTCTGTTACTCAAAACATGCAACCTGTACAATTTTTAAACGAGATGGAGATTCTCCTTTAAAGTCACTAGCCAAAACAGATAAAACACTAGTGTAAAACAAAACCCTGGGCTGTGTGTATCAACCATGTCTCAAAGTGAAAGTGCAAGCTTTAGCTACAGTCCCCCCCTTAACCGTAGAGGTCCAATCTGGGTGAAAAACGTCAGGGCTGGGCCAACAGCTGAGGACTGAAGCTGAAACTTTGTGTGTATCAACCATGTCTTTTTAAAGTTTAAAAATACAAGCTTCAGCTACAGTCCTTTCCCGTTGGCTGTACCCTATTGATGTGTTTCACCCTGATGGGGCTTAATCGTAGAGGCCCAATCAGTTGGAAACAGGTCAAGGGGTGTGGCCAACTAGCAAGGACTGTAGCCGAAGCTTGTACTTTTCACTTTGAGACATGGTTGATGCACAGTGCAGCCCAGGGTTTTGTATTACTGTGAATGGACCTGGAGCAGAGAGCCGGTGGCATGGTAAGCAGGAGGCTTTGTGCGTCCTAGAAAATTACACAGAAAATGCAATATTTTTGCAAACTTGTTTTTCGTCATAAAAAAAAATGTATGTATTGTGTTATCTGAAGTAATGCCGCAATTCAATAAAAACTGGAAATGTAAAAATTGTTCTAGTGCTTAAAGCGGATCTTCTGTAATTTTTTTTCATCTTTCCATCTATTAAATCCTTTGCCCTTATTTTAACTTTGGATAGTAAAACATTTTTTTTTCTGCCAGTAAATACCTTATAGAGCCCACGTCCTTCTTTTTTTTTTTTTTTTTTTTTGTCTGGTTTTTAGCCTGGGTTTATGACATTGTGGTGTTCTTTTTGTATGTGTTGCCTTTCCAATGCTCCTTGCTGCAGTGACCAGTTACAGGTGGGGACAGTAACCACCTTTTTGTATTATGACATCATGCACAGCTCTCTCTCTAACTCTCATGAGAGGTAGCCAGGAAGGGAGGGGGGGTGAGTCATAAGAGGGCCAATGAGAGCTGGAGGTGTGCCTCTGTGTAAATCCAGGAAGTGAACAGGCAGCAGCTTCAGCTGCCCACAGTTAAAATGGATGCAGCCAGACTTGGTGGAGGGAAGTTTCTGCAGCATATTTGGCAAGTACAGGATCGCAATATATATAAAGTAATATGCAAAGTGGTTGGAGG
The DNA here is from genome assembly GCA_037952835.1 of Lithobates septentrionalis. NCBI lineage: Eukaryota > Metazoa > Chordata > Amphibia > Anura > Ranidae > Lithobates > Lithobates septentrionalis. The sequence continues at coordinate 3,936,687 of JBBDGP010001543.1, read as the reverse complement.
GAAGCTTCAGAATGGCAAAGATGTTTTTATTATAAATTAATTGAGCAGACTGCAGTTCCTCTTTAAGGTATGTACCGGTATGAGAGTTGAAGTGGTTAAGGCTTACATGGGCAGCTGATTATCAGTGTTTTACTGTTCCATGAAATCCAATTAAAATTCAAGTTCAGTTTGCTGCTTTCCACATCCATCAATTTTTTTTTTCATAACTGTCTGAAGTGTAGGTAGTATAACACTGCACATGGACTAGTAGGCACAGAATGTGAATGAAAACCCTGCAGAAAACAATATATATTATATTATTTGATTACTTCTAGCCATGCCTAGAATTATTCTTTAATGTATCTATGGTGGATGCCCCTGGAAGCTGGGTCCTGTAGAATATAGACATGCCTGAAATGATTCTTTAACCACTTCAATACCAGGCACTTAGACACCTTCCCGCCCAGCCCAATTTTCAGCTTTCAGCACTGTCGCAATTTGAATGACAATTGCGCGGTGATGCTACACTATACCCAAACAAATTTTTTATCATTTTGTTCCCACAAATAGAGCTTTCTTTTGGTGGTATTTGATCACCTCTGGGGTTTTTATTTTTTGCGCAACAAATAAAAAAAGACTGAAAATTTTGAAAAAAAACACGTTTTTCTTTGTTTCTGTTAAAATTTTTTGTAAATGAGTACGTTTTCTTCTTCAATGACGGGCACTGATATGGCTGCACTGACGGGCACTGATACGGCGGCACTGATGGGCACCGATGAGGTGGCACTGACGGGCACTGATGATGGGCACTGATAGGCGGCACTGATAGGTGGCACTGATAGGTGGCACTGGTAGGTGGCACTGATGGGCACTGATAGGTGGCACGATGGGCACTGATAGGCTGCACTGTTGGGCACTCGTAGGTGGCATTGATGGGCACTCGTAGGTGGCGTTGATGGGTAGTTATGGGTGGCACTGATAGTTGGCACAGATAGGCACGGATGGGCACTGATAGGTGGGCACAGATGGGCACTGACAGGTGGCACCGATGGACACTGATGGGTGGCACTAATGATACTAATTGATGGCAGTGATGCCCCTAAGTGTGGCATTGCTGGGCATCACTGCAACATAATTGTGCCAATCAGTGCCCATTTGTGGGCACTGATTGGCACAGATTTGGCACTGACTGGGCACATGTGGATGGCCATGGGGTACATACCTGGCCATCCACATGTTTCCCTTCCCTGGTGGTCCTAGTGGCGATCCCTGGTGGTCCAGTGTGGTGATCTGCGGGGGGGGCTGCGCTGATAAACAATCAGCGCAGACCCCCCCTGCCAGGAGAGCCGCCGATCGGCTCTTCTCTACTTGCGTCTGTCAGACGCGAGTGAGGAAGAGCCGATCAACGGCTCTTCCTATTGACAGCGTGATCAGCCGTGATTGGACACGGCTGATCACGTGGTAAAGAGCCTCCGCCGGAGGCTCTTTACCAAGATCGGTGTAGCGGTGTGTCAGACTGACACACCGGTCCACCGATCGCCGCGATGCGCGCCCCCGGGGGCGCGCTGCGGCATGTTATCCTGAAGGACGTCATATGACGCCCAGTCAGGATAACTGAACCACCGCCCGGCCGTCAATCCGCTATAGGCCGGGCGGGAAGTGGTTAAAGATTTAATAAGTGTATAAGATTTGTTAAACATTTCTAACTTAAAGTGATTGCAAAGGTTCTTTTTTTTTTTTTTTTTCATATAACAAACATGTCATACTATAATTGCAATTTGAATTGCAGCTGTAATTGGCCACTTTTCAAAGTCATCATTATCTGTAAATCATTTGGAATTTTATGGATTTGTATCAATTTCTACTATTTTGATTCGATCTATAAGATTACTGTTTTTAGGAAATTTTGTATCCATAAACAATATTTTTTTTATATACAAATCTTGTTTTATATTGCCTTTAAAATCCCGAATCTGAGAGGTTCTAGTCGGTTTCACAAACATGTCATACTTACCTTATCTGTGCAAGGGTTTTGCACAGAGCTGCCCCGATCCTCTTCTGGGGTGTCCCAACGGCGCTCCTGGCTCCTCCTCTTCTCGAATGCCTTCACGGAGAGCCGCTTTCCATGGAGGCACTCGTGCGGGCGAGTTCTGCAGTTGCGTCCATTGACTCAGACAGCAGAACTCCGTTCCGGCTCCCGTGTCACTGGATGCGATTGACAGTAATGGCTACTGCTGCTATCAATCTGTCCAATAAGGACCCAAGACAGTGGATGGAGCTGCTGGGCTTGTTTTCATCACTGGATCGATCGGGCTCAGTTAAGAAAAAGGGGGGGCTCTGGGGGGCTGCTGCAGCACAGAAGGTTTTTCACCTTAATGCACAGAATGCATTAAAGTAAAAAACCCAGATACTTTACAACTCATTTAAAGTGACACGTTGTTTTTGTGTTTTTGTTTTTTTTTTTATAACAAACATGTCACACTTGCCTCCACTGTGCAGCTCGTTTTGTACAGAGTGGCCCCGAACATCCTCTTCGGGGGTCCCTCGGCGGCTCTCACGGCTCCTCCCTGCATTAGATAACCCTCTGGGAGTAGCGCTCTCCCGGGGGGGTTACCTTGCAGGCGCACTCCCAAGTCATTTATTCGGCGTACATAGAAGCCGAATAGTATGACTCGGCGCCCGGGTCATTGGATTTGATTGACAGCAGCAGGAGCCAATGGCTGTGTTGCTATCAATCCATCCAATCAGGACCCGAGACACCGACTTTTTCTGGAAGAGATAGAAGGGGGAACAAGTAAAACGGGGGGTCTGGGGGGCTGCAGCAATACAAGAGGTTTTTCACCTCAATGCATAGAATGCATTGAGATGAAAAACCTTGAAGGTTTACAACCCCTTTTAAGTCTTCTTTTGAGAGAAAGTTAAATTGATGAGTTTACTTCTGTTTTTAATTGGCACTTCCTGTACTGCCCGAAATCAGCCTTTCCAGATTCAAACTTCACTCCCAACATATTTATAGTGGCGGACTGCTTCTTGTACCAGAATGTGTCTCACAAGTTAATATTGTTGAATTTGTATGTAGATGTGCACTTCCTCTTCTGTCCAGCAGGCGCCAAAGATTCCAAAAGTCGTTCTTTTATGTCAGTGGTTCCCAACGCCTCTCCTCAGGACCCACTAACAGGCCAGATTTTAAGTATTACCTTGCGGAGATGCAGACTAGAATACTGCAATCACTGAGCAGCAAATAATATCCCCTGTGATGTATTTCAGTTATCTTGCAAACCTGGCCTGTTAGTGGGTCCTGAGGAGTTGAGAACCACTGCTTTTTATGTGATGATGATGAATTTGTCGAAATTCCATTGCTCTTAGTGAAGTATTGTACCATGTTAGCCATTGATTAATGCATGGCGTATCCTGTGAAATGCTACACTTTCTGAATTGCAATAAATTGATAGATAAGTGTATAGTGTGCAGTAAATCTATAGCAAACAGGCATAAAACAACTCCTTGACATTGTGAAGGACATTTGACTAATGAAAAATCCGTTTGCAAAAGGGAATGTGTTGAAGTAGCTGAATATAACTTTTTTTTTTCTGCATTCCTAAAGAGTCATAGCAGCGGTTATGCAGTCCAGGAGCTGACACCCTAGGAAAAATGATCGTAATTCTATTTTATTGAATTATAGGGGTTGGACACAATTTTATGTTAAGTCTTGTTGGCAAAACTCAGCAATACCTTTCCTTAAAGTGGTTGTAAAGGCACACGTTTTTTTACCTTCATGCAATTCCACACATGAAGGTAAAAAACCTTCTGTGTGCAGCAGCCCCCACAAGATGCTTGCTGTGGGGGGACCTGGCAGGAGGCAGGGGCCAGGAGCACCGACGTGGGACCCGAGAAGAGGAGGATGCGGACTGTTCTGTGCAGAACCATTAAGTATACCATGTTTGTGTTGTTTTTTATAAAAAAAAGAAAAAAAGACTTTTATATCGCTTTAAAAATTTGCTGCTTTGGGCTTTTATAAGCCAGTTGTGGATGGGGCCTCCTTGCCTAGCACGTGAGGCTAGTACCTCTCCTCTTCTCCCATGTATGCACTCATCAGTGCCTGGTACCAGGCCAGGCCGCCTTTGAAATTTAAAGTTAAGGTAGAACCCTGGCTTAGCGATAAGCCGTAAACCATGTGCAGTAGTGTGAAGCACACTGTTCCATGTTTTTACACCCCATGCTTAAATGTTGCATTTCAGAGGGACACCGCAGGGCCTGTGCCCTTTCTCCCAGTCCAGCATAACTCTGCCACCTCACTCCCGTTGACAGAATGGCGTCCTGTCGTGCACCAATGTGGACTCATGCGTAGACTTAACTCATTCACTCTCTTGTACCTTGCAGCTGAATACATGGGGTCTCCGTACTGCGGGTTCAGTCCCAGTCACTTTTGGGGGAACCAACTGCTAGGGAGTGAGGCAGAATATCGACCCCCTCGCTACCAGAGGACCCATCAACTTAGCCTGGTACCACTTCTCGCTGTCTGGCTGTCGTTCATTCCCCACCAGTTCATGGTTGCCTGTGGCAACTACTCTCCTGCTCCGACCCTCCTGCCGAGTTAACCCTTTGTAGTGGTCTTTCTCTTGTACCCTGTGTGTGCTTTACAGGTCCAGGTTTTCTGATTTGCCATGTAACCCTTTTCAATAACTTTGGACCAGGTATTTGAACAGTTCAAGAAACATTACTGTACACTTCTGAAACATTGCAGATCAATAATGCAGGCTCAGTCCCCCTCACTAAGCTGCGGCTGCCCGGGCATAGCTGTACAGGTGTAAGTTCATGATAGGCCCCTGCTGGAATATCCCCTTTTGGAAGGAAGACAAACGTTTCTACCGGCTACATCCTTCTTTGTGAGCTGAACCTTTTTGCTTCCCTTGCTTTCCCACCGGTACTATCTCTGAGCCTGGCCGTCTCCCTATTTTATATCTATACCAGGGTGGAGGGCAGACCCCATAAGCCCGGGAAACTGGCAGACTCAAGGCTTTCCTAGCCTGGGCCACTTAGTCTGACTCACTAGCAGCACGTTTCTCTAGTAAGCACCTGCCTACACTATGGCCACAGGGACTCTGATCCACCTCTTCCTAGGAGGTCATGTTACCAGTAGAAAAAACTGTTTTATATTAACATTTAGGAATTGGATTAGTGGATCGTGGGTTCAATGCACAGGATCTTGCAGACTATTTTCCAGCCCCGGGTCCATACTGAGATTCAGTTATAGAGCTGGAGGGAGTGGAATTAAAAGTTCCTTTTCCTTGGTAACAGATGGGACTTGTAGTCTTTCCATTCACAGATCTTTGTGAATAAATGACATGAGGCATGAATGGCAGGCAGAGCCAAGCACAGCTGCGCCAAATTCAGAATTAACCTCTTAAGCTCTAGGATGTGTCCTAGTACATTCAGAATCTGAATAGAATCAACAGCCGGGAGTCCATGCAAATGCCTCCACTGCTGCTAACGTAAGCCTTATGTCAGTGGCAGCGAAGGGTTTAAAGTAGGACTGTGCTGCAGGACCTAGTTATAAGAGTATCCATACTTTTTACATTTCTTTTTCTTAGTCCTCCTGTAGTGTCCTACAAATATCTGTTAATTCTAGAAGTGTGATGGGTTTGCAACAATGCTGAATTGCTCTTGAACTCAGAGCAGAGTTATCGCTCTCATGTGGGTTGTGCCTACTTGCACTACAGTTAGTTGAAAAAATGTTACTGGGGGCATGGCTATCACTATTACCACTTCAGGTGAAGCAGCTTGTCAATCAGCAGATGGCCATGCCTAGCCCTGCCCACTGATTTCTGGATTGGCAGCACTACCTTCTGCAAGGTATAAATGCTCATTTAGCTCTAAGGGACCAAAAAAAGTGATTTTTTCCTTTCCTGATCCTAGCTCCCCTAGGCTCTGGCTGTGGACTGTCCCTTGGCGTCCTCTCATTTAGTGCAGGGCTATGGGCACTGCATTTCACATGATGACATCAGAGGGTTTGCGACCGATTTGAGCAAATAGGCAGCTGTGGATGGTCTAGCATTGCAGAGAGAAGCCTGCAGGCATCGGATAAGTAAAAGTGCATTTTCCGGTCCCTCAGTCTTAAATGAGGACTTTGTTTTCCTTGGAGTTCAGCTTTAAAGTAGTTGCAAAGCTATAAGATTTTATTTTACCCCCAATGCATTCTATGCATTTAACCACTTCAGCTTTGGAAGGTTTACCGCTCTTCATGACCAGGCCATTTTTTGCGATATGGCACTGTGTTTAACTGACAATTGAGCAGATGTGCAACGCTGTACTCAAATACAATTTATTTACTTTTATTTCCACAAATAGAGCTTTCTTTTGGTGCTATTTGATCACCTTGGTTTTTATTTTTTGCGCTATAAACCAAAAAAGACCAATTTAAAAAAAATATATATATATATTTTTTACTTTTATGCTATAAAACATATCCAATAAAGTGTCACATTAGGCCAATTTGTATTCTGCTACATTCTTTTGGTAAAAAAAATCCCAATAAGTATATATTAATTGGTTTGCGCAAAAGTTATATCGTCTACAAACTATGGGATTATTTTATGAAATCTTTATTTGATTTTTATTTTTACTAGTAATGGTAGAGATCAGCGATTTTTAGCGTGACTGCGACATTGGGGCGGACAAATCGGACTCCTGACACTTTTTCAGGGACCAGTGACACTAATATAGTGATCGGTGCTAAAAAAAAAAAAAAATCACTGTCACTGTATTAATGACACTCTCAGGGAAGGAGGTTAACACAAGGGTCAATCAAAGGGTTAAGTGTGCTCCTAGGGAGTGCTTTCTTACTGTGTGGGGGATGGCTTAACTGGAGGTAGACAGAAATCCGTGTTTCTGCTTTGCAGAAACACAAGATCTCCATCTTCTTCCCTGACAGAACGACAGTCTGCCTTGTTTACATAGGCACACCGTCGCTCTGCCTCTCCACGTTCACCGGACCCGCTGATTGGCTCCTGCTGTGTCCAATCGCAGCGCCCCATACCCTGTGCTTGAAATTGCATACAGGTACGTGATTTACAGCCGGAGGGCTGTCCTGCTGCAGTATAAGAGTTTAGGGAAAACTTTCTGTGGCCTGCTCTCCCTCTAGCCTCTCCCCTACCCCCACCCTTAGATTCACCTGAGCCCAATCTTGATCCAACATTGTGCACGAGAACAGTGGCTCTTTGCTCTCTCTCTCTCTCCTCATTGGCTGAGAGACAGCAGCAGGAGCCATTGGCCAGCCAGTGAGGGGGGGGGGGCGGGCTGAGCTATGCTCTGCGTGTCCATTGAGCGGGGCTCAGGAGTGAGCATGCTTGCGTGGCCCCCATTGCAAGTAGCTTGATATGGGGGCACTCAGCAGGGGGAGATGCCAGGTTGGAGGACCCAAGAAGAGGAGGATTGGGGCTGCTCTCTGCACAGAAGTATGTATGACATGTTTGTTATTAGAACAAAATAAATACAAACTCTAGCTTTACACTTACTTTAAATACTGTATGTTCCTATATCATATGATCTGGATGAATCCTTGCTATATCAGTATATTATCTGCATAAGAAAACATCTGCTTATTGAACCAATTGTTCCTCTTCAGTTTCAAAGGTCTCACCCACAAGTCTACAAGGAACGGTTCCCCACACCAGAAAGCGAGATGGCGATCTTTCCTGAGCGACCGACCTTAAAGTCTCAGCTATCATTTTTCACTCTTAAGAGACCCTTCCAGTCATTTCAGAGGACCCGCAGCTTTCGTATGTAGGTGAATATTCGGTTTAACACAGATTGATCAATGGTTTACATTTCCTGCAGAACTACTGAAACTAATTTTAGAAAAAGCAGCAAGACACAAGATATTCACCAACGCTAATGATCAGTATTTCTGTGAATATCGCTTTCTTTTTTATTTTTTTTATTTTTTTTTTTACAAAAGTAGGTCAACTATTAACAGGAACTTGCATTTTTTTTTAATGTGTGGAACATTTCAATTTTTATCATTCGCCTGTGGATTTTAACTAAGCCTACTGATTATATAAGAACTACTTGAAACTACACTGGAAGGATCATTTCGAAGCTTATAATCTTCCTTGTCAAATCATGTACATACTTGAATGTCTTCGATACACTGGAGGTGCCTTCTGAGAAGTCACATAGTGATGTGCGGATCTGTCTTAACAGAAATGTCTAATTCTTATATATAAAGTAATGTTAAGGAGCATATTTTCAAATGAAAACACTGTATGGTCTGACCTAGGATCCCATTTTGGAACTGTTTTATATCAACAGACGTACCAATATGCTTTTTATGGAAAAGGTTTTTAAAAAAAAAAAATACCAATGTTTTTACTGTGCCTATAGATTTAAAGTGTATGCTCTTAATTGTCAGTAATTTATGCCAATTCCTGCTGGATTCAGGTTTTTCGTGTTATTAGATGCTACAAATGACCTCCCTTTCTGGCTGGTGCAGTTTTCTTCCTGCTTGGTGATGTGTGGGTAGTTTGAGACATGCAGCATGCTCATACAGCACAACCTACCTCCCTCTCCTTCTCAGTATTCACCAATATTTTACCTTTTACATCCCCAAAAAAATAGATTTCAATGGTCACTGGTGGTTTGAATCGCCCGCCAGTTTTTATATCAAGAGACTCAAATGATGTGACTTCTCTTCATTTTTGCATTTGTATGTCCTTCTGAAAAGCTATAGTGAAGGCGTCACATTCTTGTAACCCTGCTTGCTAATTATTTGTGTATACTACATTTAGAAAAGTTTGTTGAAGATATAAAGCACCATTATTTGGTTTTGTAATGACAACTGTAATTGGCAATACGTATTAGCGTATTACTAGAGGCCATAAGAGATCTAAGTAGCCAGACTGTTGTTCAACCTGTCACCAGCCACACAAAGTTGTGATATCTAGTCTGCCAAGTACTGGCCTTTTTAATACTTAATATTTAATTATGTATATAAATGTGGTTGCAAATACTAAACCTAAAGTGCAGATATGTAGCACAGAGGTGTGCTATTCAAGTACATGCCTCTTTAATAATGGGCAGTGTGGTGGTGCATTTTTACCTAATTTGGTGCTTGGGGCCAGTTCACGCCACAATATATGTATTCCAGATACGTTTATGCATACCTGTTTTTGTTGTGTTCCAGTGCTTTTTTTTTTTTTTTTTTTTGCTGCAGTCCGTACAGGACAAATGTGGCATGTTCTACTTTTGTTGACTGAATTGGTACACACTGCACTTGTGTGAACTAGGGCCATTGGAATACATAAACGCTGTCCATGCATTTTTGATACAGAATAAAAATGCGAATGCATTTGGTGTGAACCAGCCCTTAAAGTGTTGCTATACCCAGGACCCTGCATTTACTATATATGGTCTCCCACAGTACACAGAACATGAAAATGCAATTATTTTAGTAAAATTTTATTGCTAAATACCGTTTCTCATCAGCAGTATATAGCGGTCTTGTGAATTCTATCAGTGTCTGGTTAAAGCTTTATAGGAGGAGTTTTTATTCTCCGCTGACTGACCCCTGCTCCTCTGTCTGGACAGTGCTGATTGGCCCTGTGCTAATCACATGCACCCTCCCAGGAAAAAAAAAAAAAACTATAGCAATACTATAGCAAAACTGAGAATGTGAAGAGTGCCTCTAGGGCTCTGTTCTATCAGGAGATGGATTGGGATCAGAGAAGACAAGCTCCAACAGCCTTTTTACACAATGCAGTGTATTAACCCCTTAGGTTCCACAGTGCGTATAACGAGCATGCTTTACTGCATATACAGACTTCTTTTACAGTTGTGGGTTTAGTAACACTTTAATATTTATGAAATTAAACCAATAATAATAATGGCCAGAAATCCACAGACAGTGAAAGCTGGTGACCCCTTACATTGGAGCTCAGTGTAGGCAGAAGTACTGGAGGAACCTCCATAGAACACTGGTTGGGAAAAGGCTCCATTATAATATGCATGCAGCCGGAATTAGTAGAATTAACATTTCAGGTTAGCTTGGGAGAAGCCTATAACTACAAAGTTGTGCTTTAAATATTTTTGTTTTCTTAAACTGCTGCTGGTTTCACTGCTGACTCATATTATTGTATTACATTGATTGCAGGGTGACTGAACTCATAAGAAGGAATCCATTTCCTAGAATAAATGCTATGGCACTAACCATGTCACATAATATCCTATGTTTGTATGTATGTTTAAAAAAAAAGAAAAGGAGCAAATGTGTGGCAGCTGCCCATGGCACCAAGTCTGATTTAATTTTTCCATCAATGGGACAATAAAACTCTGTGATTGGATACATTGTATAAGTCTGGCTTATAATTCTCTAACCGCAAAGTTCATAAATCAGAAGCCAGTAAGCCCAATCTAGTCCACAGGCAATTTGAAGGGGACAGGGGGCCAAGGGTTCCACGGATTTTCTTTTTTAAGTTACGTGGACTGCCTGACTCCTGGGATCTGTCCAGCGTCAGTAAAATCGAAACCATCTTTTCTGCCTGCACATTTCTGGGAATTTAATTTAGAAGTTGCTGCTTCCTGTGCTTTTATCTTTTCATTTATCTGAGTATGCTAATTTTGTGTTTTGTCCTCCTGTTGTGTACAATACACCAAAAATTATTGTTTGGACTTCTTGATAGATGTTTTAATTATTTGACTTTTTATTATACAAATCTGTTATTGTCAACCCAAAATAATTTCCAGAAATTTTGGCTTAATATTGTTTTGTACACATTTTCAGGGATATTTAAGGTTCTCAACTGCAGACCCATGACCTCTTGAGCTTTGGTTATCCATGTAGTTATCCAGCTTACACAATATACTAGTGTATTTGTTAACATGGACAAGTGTGCTAATTTAATCATGCTGTGCAAAGAAGAAAGAACACATGAGGATCAGTGAAGTGCGCTTACCATATCAGCCAAGGGACTCATCCAAGTAGTTGTCTTGTTATTGCACATGGTCCTTTCACAGGTAAATGTCTTTAATAATTGAACAATCCACAGTGGGTGGGCGGAGCAGGGAACTTGGTTTTATAGCCTCAAAAGACATAATAGTTGGTTGATGATTCAACCCATTAACATCTATTCAGAAGTGAAATATCAGTTTTGATTGGACGAACCCATTAAATTAAAGGAGTTGTAAAGTCAGAAGGTTTTTTTTATTTTAATGCATTCATTTATAAAAAGCCTTCTGTGTGCATCTGCTCCCCTAGTACTCACCTGAGCTTATCTCTGTCCAGTGATGTCCACGAGTGTCTCATCTGTCCATGACTCTCCCTCCTGATTGGTTGAGACACAGTAGCAACACCATTGGCTCCCACTGCTGTCAATCAAAGTCAGTTCGCCAGTCAGGAGAGAGAGGGGGCGGGGCCGAACTGCAACTCCGCGTCTGAATGGAAACACAGAGCTGCAGCTCGGCTCGGGTGCTTGCTGTGGGGACACGCGACAGGAGGGAGGGGACAAGAGCACAGAAGAGGGACACGAGAAAAGGAGGATTCGGGCTGCTCTGTGCAAATCCACTGCAACAGAGCAGGTAAGTATAACATGTTTGTTATTTTTATTGGAAAAAAAACAAGGCTTTACAATCACTTTAAATTTGGCTAAAAAAAAAGATCTTTGATTGGAAAGGAGTTTATTTTTTACTACAGTTAGCTAATCAACAGTATTGTG